>VMBQ01005433.1:0-47605 GCA_007657795.1 Dreissena rostriformis | reverse complement strand
CCACCAAAAATTTCCATTTACTATAATTTTTTCATTTCTACACCGATTCACTTCAAATTGATACTGAACTTCTCTTATGACATTAGGGTCAATCTCAACTATGCATGGCCCCATAACCAACCCTGGGGCGCCCCGCCCACATAGACCACACCCACCCAAAATTGCCTTTACTATAATTTCTTCATTTCTACACCGATTCACTTCAAATTGATACTGAACTTCTCTTTTGACAATACGGTCAATCTCAACTATGCATGGCTTCATTACCAACCCTGGGGCGCCCTGCCCACATAGGTCACACCCACCTAAAATTGCCTTTACTATAACTTCTTCATTTCTTCACCAATTCACTTCTAATTGATACTGAACTTCTCTATGACAATACGGTCAATCTCGACTATGCATGGCCCCATTACCAACCCTGGGGCACACCTAGGTCAAACATTCGGTGTGGGGATACGCGTCGGCCTCTGCCGCGTCATTCCTAGTTATACCTTGCAATCATATTTCCAATTGAAACAACAATAACTCCTGTCAAAAACACAATTCTTTAATAATCACAACTTTGGAATTGAATCACATTTGGTGATGTCTTCCTGTAAGCTGTTTAATACACCTGTCCAGAGCTACAGATGTTTTGTGAAATTCGTAACGTTACTACCAGATTTTCAAAAAGAATTCTTAACTCTGAAATTTTATTCTTTATGTTACTACATGTACTTAGTTTTAGAAAAATATTCTTAACTTTTCTAAATGACCTAAAAAATTAATAATAAGTGGTATTTTCATGCAAAAAATCTAAATTATTTTATTTCTCAAATACCTTCATATGCCAAAACTGTGCTTAGATTGCATGCCTTCGCTGCATTTTTGCATATTTCACAAATCAAACGTATCTCTCCTTCAATTTTTTCAACGATTAGCCACGGGCATTGTCCTTTTCCAATGTTTTTTGTTTAAGTTTGGACCCGTTGTGTCGCGTTTTTTTTAGCTTTTCCGACTGTGTCGGCAACTAAACATACAACATTGTATAAGATCTTTTCTATAATGTCTTTCTTCAGCATTCAACTTCAGCTCACTTTGCGTACAATATGTTAAAAGCATGTTTTTTTGCACGCTTTTCAGTTTTTTCGAAAGTCCTCTGGGCGCAGCCATTTTGTTTGACAGATAGACTACACGCCTCTTTTATTGGAAAAATGCGATTCGTTAAACAAACTGGATAACCATTCTATAAAAGTACCGACAAGATCGTTAATATGCGAAACAAAATCAATAAAGATCGATACAAACCGATGTAAAAATATTATTCGTAACTTGATTTTGTAATTCTTAATGGTACGACCAGATTTTAAAATAAATACGTAACGGACTTGAAAATAATTCTTAATTACGAAAATATGACCCTTATCTGGAGCTCTGCCTGTCAATCTGAATGGTGTCGGTCTGAACATCAAAAGGCTTTGATGAGAATGCCAACTCCGGGCCAATTTTTAGGGACTTTTAATCTGTTAGCGAGTAACACCATTATCACGTGACCTTTTACAACAGACATCAATCAATACTTATGTAACGGAAGAATGCATGTACTGCCGGATAAAGCATTAATGTACTAGCTTGAAATAGGACAGGATGTGTGACAAATCTAGGAGACATTTTAATGCACTGGATTGATCAGATTTTAAACGGGTGTGAATAAATAAATTACGTGTGCTGGAATTTAAATGCAAGGTTTGTGTTCAGGTGTGACAATAAGTCACTGTAAAGCAGTTGGTTATTTTTGTTGTGGGGTCGCGAAAACCATTTTAGTAATCGACCACGAGTTACTTCCCTTCGAGTAATCGGAATACTTCGCGAATGTACCACATAGTAACTGGTCCGAGATATTAAAAATACACTACTTACCGTTTCGGAAGTTCTTCTTATAAACACGGCAAGAAATAAAAGATAATTAAGCGGATTCAAATGGTCAATCAATATGAATTGGTTCTATAAATTTAGGATTCCCGGAGGATCACCTAGCTTGAAAGAACTGGTGACCCTCGCCAAAATCTGGTGTCCTTGGGTTCCCGGGACACCGTTAGTGTCGAGGCCTGAAAAGAATACTGATTTCATCTTGTTTAAACTTTAAACATCTTTACTGCATCTGTACACACCAACTGCATGCCCATATTTGGAAATCTGGATGAATTATGGAACTTTCACATACCCCAGGGGTGCAAATAAACTGGACAAAAGCCGAGCATGGGAGTGGTTTAAAAAAAATCAGTATATTTTTTTTAAAAGCATGGAAAGCCTACCTAAAAATTTGCATGTAGTTCAGTGAAATGATGCTGATTAAGAAAATAATACATTAGATTATATTTGGAAAGGTGCCCATTACGGGTGTGCTACCTTAACAAAAAGGATGCCATAAAATTATGGGTTACATTCTAGGACACAACAATTGCCACAGGCATACTCATTGTTTTTCCCATCAACAAATGCCTACTTTGCTGATAAACGCACACAGTTTGCACCCTGGTCTTAAGTGTAGGTCAAATCTAGCAGGAGCAGTCTGTTTTACTACAGCCACCCAGTGAGCCATTGCATATATAAAATTAAGAATTATTAATAGAAAGTTTCTCATGTCCATATCAAATTTTGTCGTTAATTGGAATAAGCAATTCCAAAACACTTATTCGAAAAAATGGATTATCAAATGCAGTGCTTTCCACCGGACTATTTTCAGGCGCCTTGGGGCTGATTGGGGTGGTTCGGGAGGGGTGTCCCCTCCTGTCAATTGACGTTTTCTGGTGCGTTATAACTCTTCAAGAAAAAACCCAAGCTATGAAGTCATTTATAACTATATATTTTTTAATTGTTTTAAAACTTTCCCGCATAGATAGCGAAATCCAGACTCAAACGATTCCCCAATACATCCCCATCTATTACTGCATACTTACTACTTTTCAAGTTTCTATTCATTACCTGATAATCCTGTTCATTTCATTTTTATGCCACCGGTAGGGTGGCATATAGCAGTTGAACTGTCAGTCCATCCGTCTGTGTGTCCGTCCAAAAACTTTAACGTTGGTCATAACTTTTGCAATATTGAAGATAGCAACTTGATATTTGGCATGCATGTGTATCTCATGAAGCTGCACATTTTGAGTGGTGAAAGGTCAAGGTCATCCTTCAAGGTCAAAGGTAAAAAAAAAAGAAAAGTTAAAGGCATGTGTATCTCATGGAGCTGCACATTTTTAGTGGTGAAAGGTCAAGGTCATCCTTCAAGGTCAGAGGTCATTTTTTTATTTTTTTTTTCAAAGCGGCGCAGTAGTGGGCATTGTGTTTCTGACGAACACATCTCTTGTTAAAAGCACTTTCTGGTAAATGTTGACGATAAAAGTGCTAGATATAATTTCTTTAACACAAACGTTGCCATTTATCTTAAGTAATTAAGTATCAAATAAATTTTAGCATAAGTGACTATTTATAGCAGTGCCCCAGATACTTATTTGGGTAATCGGGTTTTCACCCATTGATTTTGAAAAACATCATGCGGCGTCTCATCTGGGTTTACGCTGTTTGCCAAGGCCTTTTTTCTAGACGCTAGGCATAAAAGGATTAAATAGATGTATATTTTACCATTTTTGTCTGATAATTAAGTTTTCTTAGCATCATTGTAACCCAACAGTTGCATAGGATTTTTTAACAAACAGCAGAATGTGGGAGCATCATGTTGTTCGGACACACTCCAGTATATTATTTTTAAAAAATTGTTCAAACTACCTTGGCATTTACAAATACCTGTGATTACTATAAATGATAAAATAATCATTTACCAGTAATATATACAATATTTAACTACATGTAGAGTGTTCTTGATGTTGCATAGCCATGGGTCATCGAGGTTTCAGCCTATCAGCTTGTTTCAGATAATGTTTATTAAGTTAAAAATAAATACTGCTTCCAGAAAATGTCATCAAATGAATTTTTCCATTATTTTTATGTCCCCCAGTCTATACTAGGGGACATGATGTTTTTGCCCTGTCTGTCTGTTTATTGGTTTGTTTGTTGGTTTGTTTGCACAAACTTTAACATTGGCCATAACTTTTGCAATATTGAAGATAGCAACTTGATATTTGGCATGCATGTGTATCTCATGGAGCTGCACATTTTGAGGGTTGAAAGGTCAAGGTCATCCTTCAAGGTCAAAGGTCAAATATATGTGTCAAAATCGCTCAAAAGGGGACATAGTGTTTCACAAACACATCACTTGTTTAAACATGTATCCATGCTGTGACTACTGGAAATGTATGACAAATTTCAACACCACAGGGATTTAAATAGTTTTTGAAAACCAGGAGTCAAATCACCCATGTGTAAACATTTCAGGGGTCAGATGTAATTTTAGGGGTCAAAATACTGAAGCACAGCGTTTTTTTTTCAATATGAATTCAAGTTAAATTCTCAGTAAATGTTTCTTAGTATACGTTTTAGTCAATACTTTGTGACTTAACACAATTTGTATTATATAAAATATATTATTGATTTAGCTTTCTGGTAACATTTGCAGAAAATGTGTAGAAGTCAAAAGTGAGAAAATTGCAAAAAAGTGCTTGCATCAAAAAGCAGAATTCTGCTTCAATAGAAATCCTTGATAACATATGCCGATCCCTCTCTCCCGTAGGTCAACAAGCAAGTGCACCCATCGCTGACCGCACAGACCGACGCCCTGGAGTATATTGAGGACCTGATTATCCAGCTGCTGGCCATCCTGTGTGAAAGCGAGCCTCACGTGGTACAGGATGTGGAGGACAGGGTACAGAAGACCTTCCCGGACCCCATCGACAAGTGGGCCATCCGGGACGCTGATAGGGCTATCAAGGCAGACGCCAATAGAAATAAGAAGAACTCCTCCCTAGTTTTGCCTGTTGATAAAATCCACCCTCTTCTAGTCAAGGTAAGATTTATTTTTAGTGTGTTATTTTATTTGTTTAGCTAGGAAAAGATCTATTAGACCCAGACATGAAGCAAAAGTGCTGCTATAAAGGGGCAGTGTTGAAAAACACACACCAGTTGTTAATTTCACTGTTCACCAAATAGTCTAAACTGTATTATTCACCCAAATGTCAGCATCTGCATTATCCTAATGCTCTGGTTAAGGTCAACGTGAAACATCTCCATATCACTGTTTCTACTACAGGTATGCATTGAAACTTGTTGGGGTACTCGTGTGATGTCCCTGACCAAGATCCATAACTCTGGCCTGCTATTTAGCAGAATTATTTCCCTTTTTATGTCCCCTTCTTCGTAGAAGAGGGGGTTATTACAGTGTTTTTATGTCCACCAGTATATACTGGGGGACATATTGTTTTTGCCCTGTCTGTCTGTTGGTTGGTTGGTCTGTTGGTTGGTTTGCGCCAACATTAACATTTGCTATAACTTTTGCCATATTGCGCATACCTACTTGATATTTGGCATGCATGTCTATCTCATGGATCTGCACATTTTGAGTGGTGAATGGTCAAGGTCAAGGTCATCCTTCAAGGTCGCACAGGTCAAATACATGGGTCAAAATCGCTCATTTCATTCACATTTTTGCACTATTCATTATACCAACTTGATATTTGGCATGCATGTCTATCTCATGGATCTGCACGTTTTGAGTGGTGAATGGTCAAGGTCAAGGTCATCCTTCAAGGTCGCACAGGTCAAATACATGGGTCAAAATAGCTCATTTCATTCACACTTTATGATAACTCAAGAACGCTTAGGCCTAGGATCATGAAACTTCATAGGTAGATTGATCATGACTGGCAGATGACCCCTATAGATTTTGAGGTCACTGGGTCAAAAAATTTGAGGTCACTGGGTCAAAGGTCAAGGTCACAGTGACCTGAAATAGTATAATGGTTTCCGGATGATAATTCAAGAACGCTTATGCCTAGGATCATGAAACTTCATAGGTACATTGATCATGACTCGCAGATGACCCCTATTGATTTTGAGGTCACTAGGTCAAAGGTCAAGGTCACGTTGACCCGAAATAGTAAAATGGTTTTCGGATGATGACTCAAGAACGCATACGCCTAGGATCATGAAACTTCATAGGTAGATTGATCATGACTTGCAGATGACCCCTATTGATTTTGAGGTCACTTGGTCAAAGGTCAAGGTCACGTTGACCCGAAATAGTAAAATGGTTTTCGGATGATAACTCAAGAACGCATACGCCTAGGATCATGAAACTTCATAGGTAGATTGATCATGACTCGCAGATGTCCCCTATTGATTTCGAGGTCACTTGGTCAAAGGTCAAGGTCACTGTGACCCGAAATAGTAAAAGGGTTTCTGGATGATAACTCAAGAACGCTTACGCCTAGGATCATGAAACTACATAGGTACATTGATCATGACTCGCAGATGACCCCTTTTGACTTTCAGGTCACTAGGTCAAAGGTCAAGGTCACGGTGACTCAGACACAGTAAAATGGTTTCCGGATACGTAATCCGAATACCTACTGGTGTGCATAGTGTTTTACAAACACATCTTGTTTTTAATGGCAACTTCGGGGCAGATATTCGGCCCATTCCCATCAAGAATGAGTATATATTAAAAAAGAAGTAACTATTTAATGATAATTATATCAATTTTAATTCATATGCAACCAACAAAGTTTATTACTATAATTAAAATGATTTTGAATTATTATAAAGAGTTCTATTAAATTAGTTTTTCCCAAATCAGTGGACTTTTCATGGAATTGCATTTTTTTTCCCAAAATGGCCAGGTGTACCTATATTGTGTCAATATTTAATGATAAAAAAATCCAATTTGGTCCATTTTATTGATAAAAAATGCTCAAATTTGCCATTTTATCGATTTAAAAAATCCCAATTAGACTCAAAATGGCTAGGAAAACTGAGACTGCGCATGAAGGCTGATTTGTCTGAAACTAATGTTAAAAAGATAATTGAAATATATTTAAGAAAAAGGACAGAGACATTCAGCAGTGAATATTACATTCAAACGTACATGTGTATTCATATAATAAATATCATAACATATAAAAGTGTGAATTTTTAATTTTCCCCTTTTCCTAAAAAACGACTCGTTTTTCCCCTTGGACAGGCCCCCGCCACCATTCCCCTATAGGTGAAAAAAAAACACTGTGGGTATATTGTTTTTGGCCTGTCTGTCTGTCATTGTATGTGTGTGTCATTTTATGTGTCTGTCCCAAAATTTAAACTTGGTCATAACTTTTGCAATATTGAAGATAGAAACTTGATATTTGGCATGCATGTGTATCTCATGGAGCTGAACATTTTGAGTGGTGAAAGGTCAAGGTCATCCTTCAAGGTCAAAGAAAAAAAAACACAATCCAATGGTAGCAATACGCTTTAAAGGGAGATAATTTATATACCTGCCAAATGATAAATGCAATTTTTATTTCAAAGCGGCGCAGTAGGGGGCATTGTGTTTTTGACAAACAGATCTCTTGTTGTACATAGAATTTGGGTTAAGGAAAATCTGCAACATCTCCATACTAATGTTTCTACTACAAGTATTCAATTGAAACTTCACACATGTTTGGGGTCATTGTGTGAGGTCACTGACTAAGTTCCATAAATCTGAACCTGCAATTTAGCAGAATTAGGCCCCTTTTTGTATCTAGGAAATTGGTTATGGTTAACACGCAACATCCCCATATCACGGTTTTCCTACAGTGAAACCTCTCTTAAAGAACAAGAAGAGCTGGGTTTTCCAGATTCTTTTTATTTCATGTATAAAAAAATATGATCATGAGTGTAGGTTACATGGTACTATAAATTTGGCAATTTTTTAGATAATTTAGGTAGTTTTTGTCGGTCTCTTAATGTTTAATTTCATCATTGTCTACAGTGGTCTCCCTTCCATGCTTAAAGCATCGTCACCTGCAACTGCTCCATAATCATCTTCCCTCTTAAAAGTACAATGATTGATTTTAATATAACACTGATAATACCCTTGTGCGTTGGTTAAAAACTATTGTGTGAGCATACTGCTTTACATATAAACTCGGAATGCTTTACAATCCTGCTTTAACAGGAATTAAAATAATTCTTTATGTTGTACCGGTCCAATCATATTTCAATTACAGTCAAAACTGACCTCACTTGAGAATAACGGTCAATCGCAGACAACGGTCAGTCTGGATTCCCCCCAACGAAAATCACTCTATATTACACTTGAGAATAACGGTCAGTCGCATACAACGGTCAGTCTGGATTCCCCCCAACGAAAATCACTCTATATTACACTCGAGAATAACGGTCAATTGTCCATAACGGCCAACGGCCAGTATATTTCACTCCAAAAGTCATGTTTGAATTGAAAACAATGATCACTCGTCAGTTGTTTCGTGCCGCGAAAAGTAAGTACACAAACGAAACAGGTGCACGTAACAATACGAATTTGTATAAGTAGCAATTACCGGCTGCAGTCATAACCACAAAGCATGAGTGCGTGACAAAGTCAATAGATCTTTATCACTGAAAAGGTATTAAAAACAACACTAAGCTGGTGAGTGTTGTTATAAGAAGGTGGTGAAAGGAAAAGTGATTGTCTATTAAGGAAAAAAGACATTGAATTGCAACTTTTAAAACAAACTTTATATTTTTTAACAAGATTTTGGCGACTTTTTCTTGATTAAGAACTATACAGTTATACCATACTTTCAGTTTATGACAGCAAATCCGCTTTTATATTTGTTTTCAGACGTGACGTCAATGACACGTGACAATCTTTATTTATAAATACATCCCAATGAATGTAATACCAACTTTCGGATTTAATAAATGAACGAGATGCATGCGTAAACAACAATTCTATCGTTGCTAAAGTCATAGATTTAGTTTTTAGTTTAAAAATAGTTATGAAATTAAATCAATGTATAAGACATTATTCTGTATTATTCAAATTGAAATTATTTATGGTATTATGCTTAGTTATCAGCTGTGTGCGAACGACTGGGTGTGGTTATGACATAGCAATACTACCAACTGACCAACCATCTAAAAAATTGGTGATCCAAGAATAGCGGTCACTTGTCGAGGGTCACTTTGGTCAATTCCCTTGACTGGCCGCTGTTCTCAGTTTTGACTGTATTGCCCTTTGATTATTTTTTTGGTACTTTTCGTTTTCACTCATTCCTCAATTGTTGTTTTTTTTCATTTAGGCCTATTTCAGTACTTCATAGAAATATTTTAAATACAGCTCCCTTTTCTTAAATTAATGTGAACCAGACTTCCCAAAACTGTTATATACGGGTATTTGTGAATTATAACAGTGTATTTCTGTTTTTAGGAGGTCCTGGGCTATAGAATAGATTACACAGTGACCATCTACATAGTGGCAGTGCTGGAGTATATAGCTGCTGATATTCTAAAGGTAATGAAATCACATTTGAATACAAACTCATTGTACCTATTAGTAATATTTTGAATTGGATTAACACTTTTAAATTCGAAATGAATTTACAGGAAAAAGAAGGTATATTAAGAACATGTTCATGTGTTTCGTTTTTAATATAACTGACCTGTTGAAAAAAGTTATATAAATAAAATATATGTGATTTGCAATATTTTTTGGCTACAAAACGATTATACAGATTGTAGTATATAAGATTTTCCAAAGTTTTAAAATTATTTGTTTTCAGTTTGGCAAAAAGATGATTTTCAAAAGAATTGTAATAAATTCAAAAAAGAACGTATATGTTATGTTTAAACAAAATAACACCCCTGACTAAGAAAACTGTTGAAGTAATTGGTTCATTATTGGACAATCATCATTAGAAATCGGTAAAATAATTACCAATTTGTAACACGTTCAATAATTGCTTTCTCTGTTTTAGTTGACGGGGAACTATGTGAAGAATATCAAGCACCAAGAAATCACCTACCAAGATATCAAAGTTGCAATATGTGCAGATCAGGTAATCAGTGTGTTTTTAGGCCATATTCGGGGCTGCTATTCGGCCCCATTCCCAATGGAAAAAAGTATATACTTTAACCAAATGGTAACTAAAATTCCAAATTGAAGGTTTCAAATTTTTTTATGGGTCATGGCGGGTAAAAAACTAGGTCACGGGGTCACTTAGTGCGTTTTTACATACAAAATATTCTGTGTCAATGGGGCATGTGGGGGTATTTGTCACCTCCGTGACAAAGCTCTAGTTACTGCTAGTCAACTTGAAATCACTGAGGAAATACTGAAAAAAAACTTGCTTACAGCAAGTGTGACATCAATCAAGCAGACTATTGTTTTAACCTATAACTATGTGTTTAACATAGTAATTAATTAATGTGGTCATTTGTGTGTCTCTCTGACTCATACTTTTTGGTTTAAAAAAGAAACTACTGGCTAGTGGCTATTTCATTTTGTTTGGAAACCTCAAAAATAATTTCTTAAAATTAATATTATTAATCTAACTTAAACCTATTGTTTCTAATAGTGTGACATGGTGTTGGCATTGTGTAACATGATTAAATAGTAGAAGTATTTATAGTGAACATGACTAGCCAGGATCTTATTGTTTTTTAACATACCACCACATTGATATCTGCTTGATATCCTGTTGCCCGATATCTTTTTTTTCTGAAGGTGAATATTCATAGCTAAAAGAAAATGCGTATAAATGTTTTTATTATGTTGAAGGCATGTTTGAGGAAACTATTTAATCACCAGGTTGGACTTTATTTATTTATGTTTGATTCTTTTAATCTTAATATTTAGATACATTTTTATTGTGAATATTTAAAAAATAATAATTATTGGGAACTCTGGAAAACTAGTGTTTCTGCTTATTTACACAAGGTACCTTTACGTGTGGACAGGCGAAATTGACCTAACTCCCTGGATATATGTATTGTGAATCAAATTTTAAGGACATCAATTGGCGTATATTCATGTAACCCAAGGCATATAACAGTAAAGTTGTTTATAACTTAGGATTTGTTGATTTCCAATTTTTTTTTATTTTTTTTTATAATCGTGTAAGTTGGAGAAGAAGTGAGCACAAGTGACTTAATTTGTTTTGCCATTGCAATTAGGGATCAAAACTCTTACTTATACATTTAAGTGTTTGTATATACATGTATACACATAATAGACAAGTTTCTTGGGACAAACACTTTTTCTTACCACTATTTTAGTAAACAATATAAGTCATAGGAAATTCCTTATCATGACAGACATGTTTTGGTATATATTTACTATTTACACTCAATAAAAGTAGTATTTTGCTTTAACCGTTTCCAACTCAGAAATTGAGAAGCAAACTGAAAATGGCTATATGCAACCAGCAAAAAACCAGAACAGCCTGCTGTTCAGGTTTTATGCTGTTTGCTGCTCATCAGTGTCTAATTGTTGGAAATGAAGTCTTTAAAACTTGAATCTAGCAAGAAATGTCTTGAATTTAATTTGATTTCCTAAGGGAGTTCAACAAACGCTTCAAATTGCATATCTGAGAGGTTAAGTAATTTTGTAACTGCGATACTGCAGGTTTAACAGCCATGTTGCCTGTTTTGCAGGTGCTGATGGACATGTTTTCCCAGGAGGAGACCGACGTGTCGCTGCCATTGGTTGACGAGCCAATCCGTCGAGACTCGCTGACATACGAGGACATCGTGAAAGATTTCATCCTGGATGAGACCCAGTACCTGCACGATCTGAACATGATCATCAAAGTGTTCCGGGCGCCGTTTGCAAAGCACTTTCCAAATAGCAAGGTATTGATATGGACTAGGGCTTTTAATAAATGGAAGTTTTGGATAAAATTACTTCCAGTTTTTGTCACAACACTTCCAAAATTGCAGCAATGGAAAGATCAGAAGTATAATCTTCAAATATAAGAAGAGAAAACTTCAATTGTCAGAAGTATAAACTTCAAGCAACATAAGTATAAACTTCAAGCAACATAAGTATAAACTTCAATAGAAGTGTAAACTTCAAATATCAGAATTGTAAACTTAAAATATCAGAAGTGTAATCTTCAAGTATCAGAAGTGTAACTTCAGGTATCAGAAGTGTAAACTTCAAGTAACAGAAGTATAAACTTCAAGTATCAGAAGTGTTAACATTAGGTATCTAAAGTGTAAACTTCAAATATCAGAAGTATAAACTTCAAGTATCAGAAGTTTGAACTTGAATAATCAGAAGTAACCTCTTTTCCTGTATATTCGGCCACTTAAGGGTTAAATTGACTTTTTCAATTGAATGAAAAGATTTTCAACATATGTGAAACATCTAATTAAACACGTTATATCTTCACCCCAAAGTTATGGCAAAATAATTTACAAAGCAGGTATTTCCTTAGTAACAGGCCGATTCTAGGAAGATCTCCTTGCATCCCTGAATTGTTTCTATCGTTTATGTCAATATGTTACGTCATATTTATAAGTAAACATTTAACTTTTAAATTCATTTGGCTATAAATCGTTAAATAAATATTCTTATAGACTAATAAAAACAAACATACTGTAAACAAGTGAATATTTTCAGAATTATTGCATTTACACAGCACGTGTGGCAAATTTTGCTTCATTTTTACCTTTATTAAATTTTTTCCAAACATAATATAAAATTCACATGTTTTTAACCAAATTACAACATCTATTTGATAGAAATTACTCAATAAGGATAAATAACTATAGTAATTTTTTTTTAGAAATATGTCATAATTGCCAAAATAAGGGGTTGGCCGAATCTATAGGAATGGATGAAACTAAAGGAAAGAAGGATGCAAAACTTCAAGTTAGTATCAGAAGTGTAAACTTCAAGTATCTGTTTTCAGGACCTTGAGAACATCTTCAGCAACATTCTGGACATCTACCAGTTCACGGCCAAGCTGTTGATATCAGTGGAGGAGCAGGTGGAAGTGGCTGCGGAGAACGAGATACCCACCGTCGGGGGCTGCTTTCAGGACCTCGCAGAGGTAGGCAAATATATGAGCAGCATAAAGGGAAAACTGGGCTTAATGCATGTTTGTAAAGTGTGGCCCCAGATTAGCCTGCTAAACAGAGAAGACACTTTGGTCCCTGATTAGCTTATGCAGACAGCACAGGCTTATCTGGGACAACACTTCATGCGCATTCATTATCCCTGTTTTCCCAAAGAGAGGGTTCAGTTTTCAATCAAATTTAGATTCTGTTTCAAAATCTGATTACGTATTTTACGGACTATAAGTGGCATCGGTAGATAAGGTGCTTTTCCTATTTCCCCACATTTTTCGAACTTTGTCCACGTATNGGAAAGTGTCGTCCCTGATTAGCCTGTGCGGACTGCACAGGCTAATCTGGGATGACAATTTACGCACAAGCATTATGCCCAGTTTTCTCAGAACGCGACACATATAAGATACACATCATCTGTCATAAAACATTCCCAACTCTGCATTCAAACATGTTTACCCATTTATGCCTAGTGGACTCTCCCATCCTTCTAAATTGGATCAATTTATTTACAAAATTAGGGATGTCTGGTATATTTATTTCTATATTTAGAATATTTCTTACAGAAATTCCTTTAAGCAAACAGCGTAGACCCTGATGAGACGCCGCATTATGCGGCGTCTCATCTGGGTCTACGCTGTTTGCCTAGGCCTTTTTTTGTAGAAGCTATATGCATAAATGGGTTAATCTGTTAAATGTTTGATTCTCTTATGTTTGATTTAAGATCAAAGATGCCTGCAAAAAGTATAAGCTCCTCATTATTTGATTACATTTGCCATCCAACGATGGACATTCGTTTGTCACATGTCAGGAATTTGTGAGTTTATTATAATAAGGTTAAAACAATTATTATAGTATCGATGGTCCCCATTCAAAATGCCGAACTAACAAGAACACAACTTTTCAGGAGGGTTATTTTTATAGAAATATTAAAAATGCGAAGCTGAATATTATTTTACAATAATATTCAGCTTCGCATTTTTATAGTTACAATAATATTCAGCTTGACATTTTTGCATATTTTTATTTCCACCACTCACAGTTAAGCATTTTATCAAGTGACTGATTTGAAATGTTCTGATTGGTTAAACAATTCACCATTTTCTGGGCAAATGCTCACTGATTTCCCGCCCTGCACAGTGCAAAAATCACGAAATGTCAAAAAATGTAGCTTCAGCATTTTGAATGGGAACCATCAGTATGCATTTCTCATGTGTTTATTCCTTTTATCAAAACATGGGATCGCTACACAATAGGTAAATAGACCTGCTGAGGGTGTTTTCATAACATCAAACGCTAGTTCCAGTGTTGTCCGGAATTTAAGTTTACACAATGTGTATCACCCGTGACAACTGTCAGACAAATTCTTTTTACTATTTACTAATTATAACCGATCTAATGACACTTTTGAAAACATCTCCTGAATACCAACCCAGTAGTTCATGGTGTTTGTTTTATTTTTTGCAGGGTGAGGAATTTGGTGTGTACAAGAAGTATGTGGGAGATATCATGACTCCAAATGGAAAAGACCGACTGAATACCCTAATTCAGAGGAACGACATGAGCCAAACACTTCAGGTATCTCATGATATGAGCGGCATTCGGAGAAAATTGGGCTTAATGCTTGTGCGTAAAGTGTCATCCCAGATTAGCCTGTGCAGTCCGCTTAGGCTAATCAGACACTTTCCGCTTTTATGGAGTTTTGGGTTTAAAGGAAGCCCCTTCTTAACGAAAACCCAGTTAAGGCAGAAAGTGTTGTCCCTCATTAGCCTGTGTGGACTGCACAGGCTAATCTGGGATGACACTCTACGCACATGCATTAAGTCCAGTTTTCCCAAAATGCGGGTCATATTATTATTTTTATGCCCCCGAAGGTGGGCATAAAGTGATTGCACTGTCTGTCTCTCTGTCTGTCCGTCCGTCCGTCCGTCTGTCTGTCTGTCTGTCCTTCTGAAATTCTGTCACACTTTGCGTTTAGGTTTCGAAAAAAAAAAAATCAAAGCGGCACAGTAGGGGGCATTGTGTTTCTGACAAACACATCTCTTGTTTTGCCTTGACAGCAACATAATTAAATTTTGTATTATTGTAATCCTTACTTTTATCTTCAAAAAAATTACCTTTTCAGTCAATAGTGTCAGTTACATGTATTTGAAAATGAGGCATATTTTAAACTTTACAAGGGATGGGAGAATGATGTTTTTAAGATGTTCCTGTTTTCTAGTAAAAGTAATATATTCTTTTCTTTATTTCTTTATATAGATCTAAATATTTTTTATAAAATAAAATTACTGATACATGTAAGCAACTCCAGTTTTGTGTTAAAAGGTTAACATCGATCCAGGTTTTCAATGCATTGAAATTATTTGTGTTTGCAGAACTATGGTAAAGGCTTCAAGGACTCTATGAAATACGTACTGCCAAAGTTGCTTCTGGGTCCCATTTACCGATGTTTGCACTACTTTGAAGTTATCAAGGTAAAGCATCATTCTACATACCTAATATGTTTCATGTTCTGAGAAAACTGGGCATAATGCTTGTGCGTAAATTGTCATCCCAGATTAGCCTGTGCAGTCCGCACAGGCTAATCAGGGACGACACTTTCTGCCTAAATTGGATTTTTGCTAAGAAGAGACTTCATTTTTACGAAAAATGTCATAAAAGCAGAAAGTGTCGTCCCTGATTAGCCTGTGCGGACTGCACAGGCTAATCTGGGACGACACTTTATGCACAAGCATTATGCCCAGTTTTCTCAGAACACGACACATATTTCCAACAAAGGCATGTCAGAATGTCATTGGCACTTGTTTGTGTCTGATGAAAAATTCATTTGAGTTACATTGTTAATTAACTTAGTAATTGATTACATGTAACTTGTTAGTTGATTAACTTAGTTATGAAAGTCTGATGTATTTTGGTATAAAAGTCCCCTAAGGACACACCAAACTGAAGTCTTGGTCGTTGGGATTTTCCTAGAAATTAATGGTCATTGGCATTTTTCTAGAAATAAAGGGATCAAGCAAAAAAATTCATTAAAACCATTTTTTAAATTCTGACATTTTTTGAGTGAGTGATTGAGTTGTAAATGAGCAACACAAAAATGGCCAGCTTTGTTTTTGTCCCCTACCGGTTTCACCGGAGGGGACTTACGGTTTGCCCTTTGTGTGTCAGTCTGTCTGTCAGTCTTTCAGTCAGTCTGTCAGTCCGTCACACTTTTCTGGATCCTGCGATAACTTTAAAAGTTCTTCATATTTTTTCATGAAACTTGAAACATGGATAGATGGCAATATGGACATTATGCACGTCATTTCATTTTGTTCCTACGTCAAGAATTCTGGTTGCTATGGCAACAAATACTTAAAAAAAATCAAAAAGAAATCTGACAATGGTGGAGCCGGTAGGGGACATATATTGCTTGGCAATAGTCTTGTCTTTATCTGACAACTGTGAACATCTCCTGTAAAATAAATAAATCCAAATAATTGAACAAACATCTGTATGTATGTTTCTGTTCAGGCTCTGACGGCAAACAGTCCTAATGACGAGGACCGAGAGTGTTTGGAGCAGGCAAACGGTCTCCTAACGCCTCTCAAGTACCTGCTGGAAAACACATTCTCTGGAAATACTGGGAAAAAGAAACCATGGTAACTAACGTATACATTTTGTTTGGGGTTGGGACTTTTTGGAAATGCTGCAAAACAAGAAACCATGATAACTTTCAAATAAAATTGTGTTTGGGTTCGGGAATGTTTTACAGCTATTCTCTTTGTAACAGTTTGTATGAATGTAGACTGAGTGTTTATGATAATTTTTGTATGCTCTGTTTTGTTACAAAGTCTGGTATTTATGACCGGTAACTGTTTCAGTAAAATAGCAAGACTGTATTCTAAAGTGGGGCTGAGATCACAAATCTTTTAAACCTTTTCCCGCTCAGATGCAAAGTAAAAATGGCTATATGCAACCAACACAAAACCAGAACAGCCTGCAAGAAACTCGTAGGCTCTTCAGGTTTTATGCTGTTTGCTGCTTATCAGTATCTTGTCAGTATCAGCTCATCTCAGTGTTGGAAATGAAGCCTAAAAAACTTGAATCTATTAAGAAAGGTCTTTAATTGAATTTGATTTTCTAAGCAACTACAAACGAGTCAAGATGCGTATCCATTTTAGGGAGACATCATTGCGCCTTCAGGGTCGGACTGGGCGACAGGCGGTAGTGCAGAAAATGTCGGAGCTCCAGAAAAGCATCGATGGATGGGAGGGTCGGGACATATGGCAATCTTGTAGCGACTTTATCCTCGGTATGGCAATCTTGTAGCAACTTTATCCTCGGTATGGCAATCTTGTAGCGACTTTATCTTCTGTAGGGCAATCTTGTAGCGACTTTATCCTCGGTATGGCAATCTTGTAGCGACTTTATCCTCGGTATGGAAATCTTGTAGCGACTTTATCCTCGGAATGGCAATCTTGTAGCGACTTTATCCTCGGTATGGCAATCTTGTAGCGACTGTATCCTTGGTATGGCAATCTTGTAGTGACTTTATCTTTGGTAAGGCAATCTTGTAGTGACTTTATCCTAGGTATGGTAATCTTGTAGTGACTTTATCCTCGTTATGGCAATCTTGTAGTGACTATCCTTGGTATGGCAATCTTGTAGCGACTTTATCCTAGGTATGGCAATCTTGTAGCGATTTTATTCTAGGTATGGCAATCTTGTAGCGACTTTATCTTCGGTATGGCAATTTTGTAGTGACTTTATCTTTGTTAAGGCAATCTTGTAGTGACTTTATCCCAGGTATGGCAATCTTGTAGCGATTTTATTCTAGGTATGGCAATCTTGTAGTGACTTTATCCTTGGTAAGGCAATCTTGTAGTGACTTTATCCTCGGTATGGGAATCTTGTAGTGATTTATCCTCGGTAAGGCAATCTTGTAGTGATTTTATCCTTGGTAAGGCAATGTTATAGCGACTTTATCCTCGGTATGGCAATCTTGTAGTGATTTAATCCTTGGTAAGGCAATCTTGTAGTGACTTTATCCTTTGTATGGCAATCTTGTAGTGATTTTATCCTAGGTATGGCAATCTTGTAGCAATTTTATCCTCGGTATGGCAATCTTAAAGCAACTTTAGCCTTGGTATGGCAATCTTGTAGTGACTTTATCCTCGGTAAGGCAATGTTGTAGTGACTTTATTCTCGGTAATCTACCTTTTTGGCGCTGCATATACGAGTCTTGCTCTGGGAAAACAAGCATAATGCTAGTGAGTAAAGTACCACTTTCACAAATAATTGAATTTTCTTTTCCTGGAAGTCTCTTCTTAACAAAACTCCAGTCTAGGCAGAAAGTGTCGTCCCCTTATAAGCATTTGCGGGCTGCACAGGCTAATCTGGGATGACACTTTAGTCTTAACGCACATGCATTTATCCCCCTTTCCTCTGAAAGAGGCTCATATCTTACATGTATATATGCTGCCCTTGACATGAATTGATCCATGGTTATAAAGCTTAAAGATGGAATCTGCAAATTCTTCTTGAAAAAAAAATCCACTGCATTTTTTCGTTTGTATGAGTTTTATATTACTATTGGTTTTAATAAGATAAAGAAACTTTCCATTTAACTTAATGTTTTAATTGTTTTAAATCAATATTATGGCATACACAGTTCAAAATAGGCTATTCAAGCGTATTAAAGCCAGCAGGCTACACTCTTGGTTATTAGTGTATATTGCTGACATCTGCAGATGTTTTCAAACTCAAAAGAGTGTGTTTTCCCCAAAAAATCACATGCAACAAGAAAATATTAAAACCTGTAAAATAAACATTCAAACCTGTACAATAAACATTAAAACCTGTACAATAAACATTAAAACCTGTAAAATGAACATTACAGATGGTGTGTTGTTGAAGCACACGCGAGGGAAGAGCACTGAACGACATGTCTTTCTATTCGACGGTTTGATGGTTCTGTGTAAGCAGAATATGCGTCGTACCTCGGTGTCTGCTCCGCAGGGCGAGTACAAACTAAAGGAGAAGTTTCCCGTCCTCAAGTTGAAAGTGAGGGACAAAGACGACGCAGAAGGTTAGTTGGGTTTCGTATAATTATATTGTTATTTTAACTATGGGTGAAGAACTGTAGAATGGATTAAATTCTCTATTACGAATTTGCACATTTATCTCCAAATGGCTCCAAATGGCTAAAAAAACATCTGAAAATGTTTTCAAGTTGTTTTTAAGAAATAAAGTAAAGTTTTTTCAGTTTCTGAACGTTTCCCAGTATAGCCTCTTTCTGGGAATACCATGCTTAATGCATGTGCGGAAAAAGTCTTTCCAGATTAGCCTGTGCAGTTTGCACAGGCAAATCAGAGATGACACTTTTTGCCTAAACTGGATTTTGGCTTTGCCCCTTTTTATGCCCCCAACGGGCGGCATATAGTTTTCGCACTGTCTGTCCGTCACACTTTTCGTGTCCGCTCTCTAATTCAAGTAGTTCTCATCCGATCTTCACCAAACTTTCTCAGAAGTTGTATCTAGATAATGTCTAGGCCAAGTTTGAACATGGGCCATGCCAGGCCAAAAACTAGGTCACAAGGTCAAAAACTAGGTCAGGGGGTTACTAAGTGCGCTTTAAACATTCAGCATGGTGTCCGCTCTCTATTTCAAGTAGTTTTCATCCGATCTTCACCAAACTTGGTTACAAGTTTTAACTAGATGATCTCTAGGCCAAGTTCGAACATGGGNCAGGGGTGGCGAAATCTAAAAAAACTATACTTGTCCACGGACAACCATTTAGGAAATTTAACTTGTCCGTTGCTGAACTACACTTGTCCGTTAATGTTTATTTAATTATAAACGCATTTATTGTTATACCTACCATTCTAATCAGACCCTAAGGTGTACACCTTCATGATAAAATCGTGGCGAGTTACTTAGAAAACTGATGATGGCAACCGGGTGTAATTATCGTGGAAATTGTGCATTTCATGCGTAGTATTGTCAAAACATTTTTTCATCGCTTCAAGCGTTGAAACAAAGACTCGTTGAATTAATTACACACAACTGTAAACGTTTTGCTTTATTCTCAAATGAGCATTTGTAAATGTGTAATCCAAAGACTTGTTGAATTAATTACACACAACTGTAAACGTTTTGCTTTATTCTCAAATGAGCATAAGAAAATGTGTAATCCGACAAACACTTCCGAATTTTAATGACAGCCATTGCCATATGCAGCGTAACTATCCGGCTATGCTCGAATTTGTATGAAGTAAACCATGAGACAAAACTGATGCTAGAATTTAGCGAACATTTGGTTTTAATGCATTTTAAAATTTAAGACGAACGTTCAATATTTAGATACAGAATTGACGAACACACCAGTCTGTTCACTGTCTGACAGTCGGGCCGAATGTTAAAAATGGGGATACACTAGGTCTCTAATAGAATAAGGGAGAGTGCCCGTATTTTAGCTTGATTTGCTTCGCAAATAGCACTGACAATGTTACCGCGTGTCAACATCCAGTTTTGTAAAACTTAATTACAATGTATTTTTTTGTATTCCTCGACCCGATTGGTTGTCCACGGACAACTTAATTGAAAAAAATCAGTTGCCCAGACAAGCAAATGAACGACTCGGGCAACTCGGACATTTGATTTCGCCACCCCTGATTGGGGGCATCCGTGTCGTGTGGACACATTTCTTGTTCTTCTTAACTTTGGAGTGAGCGAAATAAAAAAAATAAAAAACTTTTTTATTCCATTTTTTTATTTAATCAGAGGCGAGCGCAAGGCACACAATAGTCAATATATTTTTAACATTTCTGCCAAAAGCTTGTGCGGACTACACAGGCTCATCTGGGACAACACTTTACGCACATGCATTTAGCCCAGTTTTCCCAGAACAAGGCTCATTATTTAAGGTTCAGAAATCAAGAACGCGTTCGAGCTGCAGTCGGAGGTGAACAACATCCACGTGGTGCTGGCAGCCAAGACTCCGGACGAGAAGAGTACCTGGATGGCCGCGCTCATCTCCCTGCAGACCAAGACCATGCTGGAACGACAGCTCGACGCCCTGCTGAGGGAGGAGGAACTGAACACGCCACTGAAGCTGCCTGATCCAGAAAAATATAGGTGGGAGTTGTGTTTAAGGTGCTATTAATGTTTCCTGATCCAGAAAAATATAGGTGGGAGTTGTGTTTAAGGTGCTATTAATGTTTCCTGATCCAGAAAGATAAAGATTGGTGTTGAGTTAAATGTGCCTTTGAAGTGTCCTGATGCAGAAAAATATAGGTAGGTGTTGAGTTAAACGTGCTCTTGAATTTACCAAAATCAAAAACCGGATTTGCAGAAAATAATAGGTTAAAATATAGGTAGATATTGAGTGAGACATGACCTTTTTCAGAGTTTGTATCTCGAAACAGGCTTCAAATCTGATCATTCAGCAACAGATACAGGTTTTCCAAACTTTTTATGCCCCGGAAGGGTGGCATATAGTGATCGTACTGTCCGTCTGTCTGTCTGAAATTCCGTCACACTTTGCGTTTAGGTTTTGCGTTGAGGTTTCGAAAAAAGTGGAAAAAGGGGGCATATGTCATCCTACGGTTACAAGCCTTGTTTGTGTTGTCAGTTTGTGTTGAGCTTTTTCTTTCCATATGGTTTGAAAGTGTGCCAGATCAGACCAGACACATAAAGGTCAGTGCCCTGATAATGTTGATAGAAATCCTTGCTACGTATCATCTACTGATAATAGTGCACAGGATAATCATGGACAACACTATTTACTCTACTGGATTTTAGTTGAGAAGAGATCTCCTTTAAACAAAATGCGGAAGCTGTCAGCCCTGATTAGCCTGGTCTAGACTGCACAGGTAAATCTGGGATGACACTTTTCTCCCAGATTGAGGCTCATTAACCCATGTGAAAAAGTTAAATGTTCATTCTCACAGGTTGGCGATAGTGGATTCCGGGAACAACATAGTGTTTGAGGACTCTCTAGCTTGTCCTGGGGAGAGTCCACTCATCAAGGGGGGCACCCTGCTGAAGCTCGTGGAGCGTCTCACCTGGGAAAACAGGGCTTAATGCATGTGCGTAAAGTGTCGTCCCAGATTAGCCTTTGCGGTACGCACAGGCTAATCAGGGACAACACTTTCCGCCTATCCTGAATTTTCATAAAAAAAATATTCCATAAAAGCATATTAGACAGTACGACGCTTTACGCACATAAATTAAGCCCAGTTTTCCCAGAACGAGGCTAAATTAGACAAAAGTCTTTATATATTTGCCTATTCACAGGTTCGCGATAGAGGATTCCGAGAACAACATAGTGTTTGAGGACTCGCCAGCTGGTCCTGGGGAGAGTCCACTCATCAAGGGGGGCACGCTGCTGAAGCTCGTGGAGCGCCTAACATACCATATGTACGCCGACCCGAAGTTCGTGCGCACGTTCCTCCAAACCTACAGGTCGTTCTGCAGTCCCCAGCAGTTACTGGATCTACTTGTTGAGAGGTAAGTAGCTACTTTGGCTTTGATCCATTTTTAGAGTTTTGGTGATTTCTGTTGATCAGGTGGTAGATTTATTACACTATATGGTTTTTGCATTGTATCTAGTCATTCTAGAGAATTCTTTGACCTTCCAGCATACAAATTGATGTAGTGGTTACATGTGTCGCGTTCTGAGAAAACTGGGCATAATGCTTGTGCGTAAATTGTCATCCCAGATTAGCCTGTGCAGTCCGCACAGGCTAATCAGGGACGACAATTTCCGCTTTTATGACATTTTTTGTTTAAATGAAGTCTCTTCTTAGCAAAAATCCAATTTAGGAGAAAAGTGTCGTCTCTGATTAGCCTGTGCGGACTGCACAGGCTAATCTGGGATGACAATTTAGGCACAAGCATTGTGCCCAGTTTTCTCAGAACATGACACAAATTTCACGTCATCAGCTCAAAGGTCAAAGTGACAGGGGCTGGTATCATGCAATTGGCAGAACATCTAGAAAACGCTTTGACCTATGATCATTGATATTATTATGCTGGAGAAAAGACAGATGCCTAGCTGGAGAAAAGAAAGATGCCTATTTTTTTTAAGGTTAACATGTAAACGATCGAGCTGACATGTGCATGTAACATAAAAATTGCTTCTACACCATATCTTATTGCATTAAATAGATAATTATGTTATGTCCAAATGGCAATGCAGTGGAGGGAAGATCGAGGTTAACCCTTTGCATGCTGGGATAATTTGTTGTCTGCTAAAATGTTGTCTTCTGAATTTCTTAAATCAGCATTTTCCTCGATTTTTTTTTGTGGCGTGTCATCTGGATCCAAACTGTTTGCAAAGGCCTTTAAAATTCGGTTCCAGCGCTAAAAGGGTTTAACAATTAAATTTTCAAATAATTATATCTGCAGATTTGAGATCCCTGACATAGAAGACGTGGACAATAATTACGAGGCAGATGACACTGAAAACTTGCTAAGAGACGATCTAAAACGCTTCCGAAAAGAATATGTAAAACCTGTACAGTTTAGGTAAGATGTCTGAGATATAACTGCATTTTAATAATGCATTGCTGGGTATTGATTTTAAACGAAACTGTTAAAGCTTAACCAATTTTTTTACCAAACTTTGTGTCATAATTATTGGCAGTGGAAAAAGTTCATTTTATGGGTATTAAAAATATATTGATTATTTGATATGGGTACTAAATTTCCAAGGTTAAACTGCAATGTAGAGCTGCAGCAACTGCTGTATTTTAAACTCCATTTATTAAACTTGCTCATATCTGTTGACATACATTTAAATTGTCATATAGACTATCAATATTAAGACTACTATCACCTGATACTAATATTTCAAAACTCATGTAAGTGCTTATGCTTTTAATTCCATTAATCCTTTCCCACTTAAAAGCAAAGTTAAAATGGCTATATGCAACCAGCATTAAACCAGAACAGCCTGCAAGTAACTCTCAGTCTGTTCAGGTTTTATGCTGTTTGCTGCTCATCAGTATCTTAGGGTAAGAAATGAAGGCTTTAAAACTTGAATCTAGTAAGAAAGGTTTTTAATTTAATTTGGTTTTTTAAGGGACCACAAACGCGTCAAAGTGCGTATCTGAGTGGTAATGGGTTTTGACTGGTTATGCATTTACCCAATCAGACAGGCCTTTTCCTGGCCATTTTGGGAAAAATGCAATTTCTGGATTAGGGATTTTTACTTCATATAACTTTATAATAATTCATAATTCAAAAGAACAAAATCATATAAATTATGGTTTTATACTTAGATGTACTCGAAATAAAATTGAGGTATAATAATAATAAGACACTTCATAAAAAAAAAGGGTGGATTTTTTTTTTTCAAATTGGGAATTCTTTTACCACTTCGCTTTGGGAATGGGCCGTGTAACGGACTTGTAGATACACCAGGAAAAGGCCTTTTACCCAACGTCTGTTTCCTCTACTCCAGGGTGGTGAACGTGTTACGTCACTGGGTGAACGACCACTTCTACGACTTCCAGCGCGACTCTGGTCTGCTGGAGAAACTAAAGCAGTTCCTCGAGTCTGTGAAAGGAAAGGCGATGAAGAAAATGGCAGACTCGATTTTGAAAGTCGTTCAGAGACTGGTGAGGAGCCATAGGTGGCTTGTTAACTTTAATTTAATTATTCTACAAGTATAGTTATAACTAGGGATGGCATCGAATACCTATATCGTATTTGAATATTCGCAAATTCATTCAATTGAATATTCGAATATTCGCATAAAAAGGCTGGATTGATTTAACTTCTATTACTCAGTTTCGTATCCAGTAGGGTATTAAATATACATTGACACAGAAATTCAATTAAATATACAATTGTCGTGTTGAGAAATAGAAAGAAAATGTAGCTTAATTGTAAAAACAAACTTTGAAAAAGCCTATTTAGGCGAAATATATCAGAAAAGAGTATAACTTGTTCTGTGTTTACTTCCATTGTTTTGTAAGTTACATTCGTTTGCTGAATATGAGGCTGTTTATTAACGTTGCTATCAAATAATTGTACAGTGTCTGCTAATACTATGACCGATACTGTTATCGGGCACAAATAGAAGAAAAAACATCATGTCATAGAATTTTATTTTTATTTGAAATTTTAAAGTAGCGATAGCATGTACGTTTATATAAAGAAACATATCAATAAGGTATGCAAAGTACACCAAATATTCAAGAACAAATATAAGGAAAAACATCATGTCATAGTTTTTTTTTATTTGAAATTTTAAAATAACGATATCATGTACGTTTATAAAAATGTACTTTTTGAATTTATATCATTTGTTAAATTTGAGTAATTCACATATTTTAATGTCTGTTCAAACTGTGATAACAGAAACTAAATTATTATTCGCCAGTCAACTGAAGCCCTTAATTGGCACCTAATTGACAAACAACAGTTCGGGCCCTTTCTTAGAGTGTGTATATTGCATTGCGCAATTTGAGTAATTCACACATTTTAATGGCTGTTCATACTGTGATCACAGAAACTTAATTATTATTCGCCAGTCAATTGAAGCCGTTAATTGACACCCCATTGACAAACAACAGTTTGGGGCCTTTCTCAGAATGTGTATATTGCATTGCGCAATCAACGCTGATACGGGCCGCGTTATCAGTTTGACACGAAGAACGTCACATCAAACATGTTAATCCCAAATGATTTCGGGTGCCAATTAGTAAGCGGNAGGCTAATCTGGGATGACACTTTACGCACATGCATTATTCCCAGTTTTCTCAGAACACGACACATTTGGTATGAAACATCAGGTAGAGGTCCTTAACAAAATTTGTTAAAATCATGTCCCTAGGGTCAAAACTGCCCATTCTCCATGATTTTAAAATAAAATAAACATGTATGAGGATTTAATATAATTTAGAAACATTTTTGGTCGGAATCTCCGAATTTAACCAATACAAATTGCTGGCTACAAAGATAAACTTTATGCCAAATTAACAGAAAGGGAAACCCTGATAATTTAGTTTTAAATGGGTTAACCATGGCATGCACAATGCAAGGTAGTGACGTTTTTGTGGTTCTTATTCACTGATGAGCAGCTTTTAAAATATTTCTGTGGATTGATCACATGCTAGTAATTTTCTTGTGTTCAACTTTTGGCAGACGGAGCAGCCTAATCCTGAGCGGGAGTTCACGTTACAGAAGCAACCACCACCAATAGAATGGCATTTATATCAAGGAGGCAAAAACAAAGAGAAGTTTGATATTCTTACAGTAAGTGTGATAATTATATACAAGTCGTACGGTTGCTACTTCCATCTGTACAATATAATTAAAATATTTATTAAAAAAAAACAAAAACTTGTGATAACATTTGATGAAACAATTATATAATTCTTGTTGTAACGCACTTTTAAGTCAGTTAAAAAAACTGTTGAAAGTGAAAGGTAAGTGAATTTTGCCGACTTTAAGATTAATCTTATCATAAAACCGTGTTATCTTTTATGAAAATGTTAAAACAATATAACAATGAAGAATGCAAAAGATAATCTGGAGATTTGTGGTCTAAAAACTTCTTACAATTTTACATTTGTAGCTCCATCCAATAGAAATAGCTCGGCAGGTGACCCTGCTGGAGTTTGACCTCTATCGAGCCATCCAGCCGTCAGAAATGGTGGGCAGCGTGTGGACAAAGAAGCAGAAAAATCAGACCTCGCCAAATCTTCTCAAGATGATAAAGTTCTCTACTAATGTGAGTAAAGGATTGAGTTCTCAATAAATGTTAGTATATGATTGAGTGCTTTGCACAGACGTTTTTAATGCTTATTCTTTTGATGCAGTATTTCACTCAATGAATTGGGAAGTATATTTTGAAACAAATGACTAGATTAACTAAATATGGCCATATAAAATTACCTCTGTTTTACACATACTCGATTCCCACTGGCTGGAGAAGTGATTTAATACCTAAATGTATGTGTATTTATTATTTTTCATACCAACTACATAAATGTGTCTTGTTCTGAGAAAACTGGGCATAATGCTTGTGCGTAAATTGTCATCGCTACTCAGGGACGTCACTTTCCGCCTAAATTGGATTTTTGCTAAGAAGAGACTTCATTTAAACGAAAATGTCATAAAAGCGGAAAGTGTTGTCCCTGATAAGACGTGCATAATCAAGACTGATAACTGGGCTTTAATGCATGTGCGTAAAGTGTCATCAAGGATTAGCCTGTACAGTCCTGCAACGCGCACCTCCAGGTTCTCGGTCTCGATTATGCACGTCTCCAGCCAGTATGAGAACTGTGAAATACAGGGAGAAGGCATGTAGCTTGGCACAATTATAAATTTATGTATGAAATTGTGGTGCTCATGCAGTGCTTTACTCAAGAGTGTGGAGAAGGCATGTAATTGTAGCTGGGCAAATCTATTACCCTTTACATACTGGTAAATTTGTCGTCTGCTAAAATGTCGTCTGCTGAATTTCTAAAATTAGCATTTTCCTCGATTTTTTTTCAAAGAATACTATCAGAATAGCAAACAGTTTGGATCCTGATGAGACGCCACGTTTTGTGGCGTCTCATCTGGATCCAAACTGTTTGCAAAGGCCTTCAAAATTCGGTTCCAGCACTGAAAGAGTTAAATGAGAAGTGTTCAGGGAAAACCTTGCTTCATGCATGTGCGTAGAATGTCGACCAAGATTAGCCTGTGCAAACTGGGACGAAAAGTTTTGCTTTTATGGTATTTTTTGTTAAAAGGACATCTCTACTAAGCAAAAATCCAGTTAGGTAAGAACTAAACAAGACTTGGTCTTTCGTTCTCATCCATTTTCAGAACATGTACATCAATTGTAACTATGTATGCATACTTTGTATATAATATGCTTGTTCCTGAAATAAAATATGTTTAAACTAAAAAAAAAAAATAATCCAGTTGTAGCAGAGAGTGTCATCCCTGATTAGCCTGTGCGAACTGCACAGGCTAATCTGGGATGACACTTTACGCATATAGTCTCCTTATATTTCCAGTTCTCGTTCTGGCTGGAGACGTGCATAATCGAGACCGAGAACCTAGAGGAGCGCGTGGCGGTGATGAGCCGCTGTATCGAGATCATGATGGTCTTCCAGGAGCTCAACAACTTCAACGGCGTCCGCGAGGTGGTCAGTGCACTGCACTCCGCACATGTCCACCGCCTTGACTTCACCTTCGACGTAAGTATGCTTGTCTTTAAAAAGACTTCCTTTAAACAAAAAAATACATTAAAATGGAAAGTGCCGACCCAGATTAGCCTGTGTTCACTTTTTGTGAAAATGCATTTAGCCCATTTTTCATAGAACAAGGCTTAATTATCCCCCGCCAAAGGCAGAGGGATATTGTTTTGGCATTGTCCTTCCTTCCATCTGTCCGGCACTTTTGTGTCCGGAGCCGTATCTTGGAAGTGCTTTGGCGGATTTCATTGAAACTTGGTATGAGTATATATATGGATAAGAGGATGATGCATGCCAAATGGCATTGTACATTATCTGTTAATAACGGAGTTATGGCCCTTTGTATATATTCTGTGTCAATGCAGCATGTGGGAGTATACGTCACGTCTGTGACAAAGCTCTTGTTTGGCGGGGGATATCAATTCAACAAATTTGCTTGTTAATCATGGTAATGGCAAAAGGGAGGTGGTCAGTGCACTGCACTCCGCACACGTCCACCACCTCGACTTCACATTCAGTGTAAGAATGCTTTTCATGTCCAGTCTTCAGATGCTGTCAGCATATAGCAACTATTGTGTGATTTGTTTTTTGTCACACTGTTGGACAATTGGTTATTTGCTAAAATAGATGACCACACACAGTTTCTCTGCTGGAACACATGTTCTGTTTGAGATTATTATGTCACTTGCAAGGTTTATCAACAACTGTTTCCACACCGTCACATAGTTGGAACGTTGAGGGCAAACAGATGAATTTTAAAGAATAGTTTAAACATTTTTTGCTTTACATTTTATTACATTAAGGCCAATTGTTTCGTCTGACGAAAGAGTTTTGTTGAAACTGCCTATTTAAATAAAAGTTATAACACAAAATGTTCTTTAAACAAAACATGGACAATTTATAGTTGATGGATACAAGAGTCCTGTTCTGAGAAAACTGGGCATAATGCATGTGCGTAAAGTGTTGTCCCAGATTAGCCTGTGCAGTCTGCATAGGCTAATAAGGGACGACACTTTCTGCCTATATTGGATTTTTGCTGAAAAGAGACTTCATTTAAATGAAAAATGTCATAGAAGCGGAAAGTGTCGTCCCTGATAAGCCTGTGCGGACTGCACAGGCTAATCTGGGACGACACTTAACGCATATGCATTATGTCCAGTTTTCCCAGAACACGACACACAATTGCATTATTTACAGGAGGTCAACCACCGTCTAATCAAGGCTTATAAAGAGGCAGAGGAGTTGAACTCATACCACGACAAGAAGTATGTTGAAAAGTTGAGAGCCATAAACCCTCCATGTGTTCCATTCATAGGTAAGTGTCTCACATTCCTATCCAGGTTTAACCTATTTATGCCGAGTGGACTCTCCCATCCTTCTAAATTGGATAAAATTATTTCCAAAATTAGGGATGTCTAGTATATTTATTTCTATATTTAGAATATTTCTCACAGAAATTCCTTTAAGCAAACAGCGTAGACCCTCATGATGACACGCCGCATTATGCGTCGTCTCATCTGGGTCTACGCTGTTTGCCTAGGCCTTTTTTTGTAGACGCTAGGCATAAATGGGTTACAGGTCCATTATGTCGTGTTCAGTTTGAACTATTGTTCTAAAGAACCTTTCTAAAAAAAAAACAAAAAAAACACATTTCTTATTTTAAGGTTGATTATAGATTCTTTGAAATCAACTTGTAGATTGTAATAACGGCGTCATGCAAAAACGGGTGTTATGTCATATACAGCCAGCGTAGCTCCTGACCAGTCTGTATTAATGCCAGGTTCGTCTGGAGCGACTCTTTTTGCATATGGCATAAGACATATTTTGCATGAAGCGGGTCGTATATGGTATCCATTTGTCCTATGAAGCGGGTCGTATATGGTATCCATTTGTCCTATGAAGCGGGTCGTATATGGTATCCATTTGTTCTATAAATACTGCTTTGATCATTATTGGTTTTTATCCCTTCATCAAACCTAAAAAGCATACCGTGGAATAGAAAGCAAACGTGCTGTACAATGATGTCTTTTTGTTTGTTACAGTGACATCATTTTCTTTTATTTTTCTTTGAAGGGAGGTTGGTGGTTATTTTGTAGTTTCTTTTAATAAATTTTCTACATGAAGACTTGACAAAAATAACAGTATAAATAAACAGACTTATATATTGATTAAGATTAGGTTAACTTACCACGCAACAATGGACCAGTTGCCAGCACTGATGTTAACCCTTTTAGCGCTGGAACCAAATTTTAAAGGCCTTTGCAAACAGTTTGGATCCAGATGAGATGCCACAGAACGTGGCCTCTCATCAGGATCCAAATTGTTTGCTATTCTGATAGTATTCTTTGAAAAAAAATGAAGAAAATGCTAATTTTAGAAATTCAGCAGACGACATTTTAGCAGACACCAAATTTCCCAGCATGCAAAGGGTTAAGGACTTCTTATCCCTTCTAAATAAGCTGAGAGCAATTATCAAAACATTTACCTAAAATTCTAACAATACATCACAGGGATGTACCTGACGCACATTCTGAAGACCGAGGAAGGCAACCCGGACTTCTTGAAGCGTGACCAGGAGAACCTGTTAAACTTCAGCAAGCGACGTAAGGTGGCGGAGATCACGGGCGAGATACAGCAATACCAGAACCAGCCATACTGCCTCACCGTGGAACCTGATATGCGGGTAACCAATGAGCAGAGACTGATTACCAACACGCTGGAATTGGAAGCTTTTAGGTTGAATTTACTAAGGGAATATGACCAAATAACAGCTATTAAATCAGCCAAAAATGGCTCTGGTGTAGCATTGGCTTACCGGTATCAACACCTTGTAAACATTTTATATTGGGCCAAGGCACATAGTTTACATTGGGCCTCGTTCTGGGAAAACTGGGCTTAATGCATGTGCCAAAAAAGTTGTCCCAGCCTAGCCTGCACAGGCTAATCAGGGACGACACTTTTTGTCTAGACTGTTTTTTTTGCTAAGATGAGACTTTCTGTGAACGAAAATTCCATGAAAGCAGAAAGTGTCGTCCCTGATTAGCCTTGGGACTGCACTGGCTTATCTGGGATGACACTACACACATATGTAAACGGACGACTTAAATCCCAGTGATCGGGGGGTTAATGTCGAAGTCGGCTGAAGATGTATATCCAAGCAGACTATAATCCGCAACTTTAACTTTAACATGCAATAAGCCCAGTTTTCTCAGAACGAGGCTCAATTAATTATTGTTTTAGTTTGGAGAAAAGCTTTTCTTTCCTTACTGGCATAAACTTTCCTATGAAGGCTTAAATGGGTAGATTGAGCTAAAAGCTTTGTGCTGAATTTGGACAATTGAATAATAAATGAATTTATCATATATCTATGCACTTTAGAACATAAATCATGGTTTTTGTTAAGAAATCATTTAGCTTTTTTTACAATGGAGACAAGATTCTTGAATTTTCCATGTTACAATTTCTGTGTTACCCATAGTTACTTCACATCAAGTATTTCGGACTGTTCTGAATGCATAAAAAGTCTTGTTATTTTTCAGGCATTCTTCGAGAATTTGAATCCACTTGGTGATATGGATGAGAATGATTTCAATAAGATTATGTTCGCCAAATCTTTGGAAATAGAGCCTCGAGGCTGCAAGCAGCTGCCTAAGTTTGTAAGTTGATCGAGGAGTGATAGTAACTTAAACATAATAAATAGAGGATATTTGTTTGATTCGGTGGAATACCGATTTTAATTCACGAGTGATCATATAAAATATATTTTGTCTATGATCACGAGTGAATTTGAGTGGTGAAAGGTCAAGCCCAAGGTCATCCTTTAAGGTCAAAGGTCAATAATTATTTTTTAAATCAAAGCAGCGCAGTAGAGGGCATTGTGTTTCTGACAAACATATCTCTTGTTATTGTATACTTTTTCCACCGCTTTTTATGTCCCCCAATCTATACTGAAGGACATATTGTTATTGCCCTGTCTGTTTGATGGTTTGTTTGTTTGTTTACGCAAACTTTAACATTGGCCATAACTTTTGCAATATTGAAGATAGCAACTTGATATTTGGCATGCATGTGTATCTCATGGAGCTGTACATTTTGAGTTGTGAAAGGTCAAGATCATCCTTCAAGGTCAAATGTCAAATATATGGGTCAAAATCGCTCAAAAGGGGACATAGTGTTTCACAAACATATCTTGTTTACATTTTGAAAAAGTTTAACTGGCGAATCACGCTTAAATAATGACGTAATGATGTAAACAAACAACGCCATTTCACAGTAAAACAGTGAACATTATCGATAATTTTCACTGTTATTCTTCACTGTTTGAAACAGTGAATGATCGACTTTAATTCACTGATATTTCTCTATAATACCACCAGAAAGCATAAAATAAATAGTGATAAGTAATTAAGGAGGCATACTGTTTTTAATAAGATTTTGTGATATAAACCAAACATGTGTAGATCTTAAGAATATGGGTTAATACATGCTACTTGACATTTGCAGAATATCAAAACTATTATGTACGATAAAACGTTTAATGACACCAACCAAATAAAGTATGCTTTTATTAAAAATATGAAATAACTAGCATTCAAATATGGGTAGGTACAATGGTACATGTCACTTGACTCTTTTGCAAAATTATATGTACAATTTTATGTACGATAAAACTTTTAATTACTGCAACCAAGTAAAGTATGCTTTAAGTAAAAATATGTAATAACTCTAGCATTTCTAATATGGGTAGGTACGTGTAATTTGACTTTTTCAGAATATGAAAATATTATGTATGATAAAACTTTTTAATGATACCAACCAAATGCAGTTTAGCTTTTAGTTATATGTAATAACTCTTAGCATTTCATTTGCAGCCAAAGAAGTTCCACTGCTCAATAAAGTCTCCACGCATCCAATAGTGTCGTGTTCTGAGAAAACTGGGCAAAATGCATGTTCGCAAAGTGTTGTCCCAGATTAGCCTGTGCAGTCTTATCCGGGACAACACATTCTGCCTAAACTTGATTTTTGAAAAGAATAGACATCATTTAAACGCAAAATTCAATAAAAGAGGATATTGTCCTCCCTGATTAGCCTGTGCAGACTGCACAGGCTAATCTGGGATAACAATTTACGCCCAAGCATTTTGCCCTGTTTTCTCACAACACAACACAATTGATAACTATGCGATAGTAACACATAGTAAAAATAGTAATAAGTAGTAAAGGAGGCATAATGACTACATGTAATACGGTTTTGTGATGTAATGTTTTGAATAGGGCTTTGTGATATAAACCAAATAAAAGTAGGGCTATAGTAATATGGGTAGGTACATGTAACTTATTATAATAACTGCTCTTTTCATTTGCAGCCAAAGAAGTTCCCCTACTCAATAAAGTCTCTTGGCATGCAATTGATAACTATGTGATAGTAACACATAGTCTTATAGTAATAAAGGAGGCATCATGATTGGTGATAGTAACACATAGTCTTATAGTAATAAAGGAGGCATATTGATTTAAATAAGGTTTTGTGATATAATGTTTTGAATAGGGTTTTGTGATATGACCCAAATATACAAAGAGCTATAGTTATATAGTTAGGTACATGTAACTTCTCTTTTCAATTGCAGCCAAAGAAGTTCCCCTACTCAATAAAGTCTCCGGGCATCCGACCGATGGCGCGGCACCCGGCTCCCAAAGGTCACACGTTCTCGTTCGCCATGCACTCATCGGGTCCCTACACGCGGATAGACGAGGACTCGGAATCCTCGTCCCAGTGCATGACTCCGCCCACCCCCACCACACCCATCAGCCCCTGCTCAGTGATGGGGGCGGATAATTCAGTATTTGCAACAGTTTCCATTGGCCAAGGTAAGCCCCTTCTTAGTGATGGGGGCAGATAATTCATTATTTGCAACACTTTCCATTGGTCAAGGTAAGCCCCTGTTCAGTAATGGGGGGGGGGCGGATAATTCAGTATTTGCAAATGTTTCAATTGGCTAAGGTTTGTTTATGGGGGCCGATAATTCAGTATTTGCAACAGTTTCCCTTGGCCAAGGTTCGTTTATGGGGGCGGATAATTCAGTATTTGCAACAGTTTCCATTCGCCAAGGTTCGTTTATGGGGGCAGTTAATTTATTCCGTATTTGCAACAGTTTCCATTGGCCAAGATTTGTTAATGGGGGCGGATAATTCAGTATTTGCAACAGTTTCTATTGGCGAAGGTTAGTTAATTGGGGGCGAATAATTCAGTATTTGCAACAGTTTTCATTGGCCAAGGTTTGTTGATTGGGGCTGATTATTCAGTATTTGCAACAGTTTCTATTGGCCAAGGTTTGTTGATTGGGGCGGATAATTCAGTATTTGCAACATTTTCATTGGCCAAGGTTTGTTGATTGTGGTGGATAATTCAGTATTTGCAACAGTTGCCATTGCCCAAGTTTTTTTTTTTATTGGGGCTGATAATTCAGTATTTGCAACAGTTTCTATTGGCCAAGGTTTGTTGATAGGGGCAGATAATTCAGTATTTGCAACAGTTTCCTTTGGCCAAGGTTTGTTGATGGGGGCGGATGATTCAGTATTTGCAACAGTTTCCATAGCCCTAGGTTTATTGATTGAGGGCAGATAATTCAGTATTTGCAACAGCTTCCATTGGCCAAGGTTCGTTGATTGAGGGCAGATAATTCAGTATTTGCAACAGCTTCCATTGGCCAAGCTGTGTGTTGATAGGGGCAGATTATTTAGTATTTGCAGCAGTTTCCATTGGCCAAGGTTTGTTGATGGGGGCGGATGATTCAGTATTTGAAACAGTTTTCATTGGCAAAGGTTTGTTGATTGAGGCAGATAATTCAATATTTGCAACCGTTTCCTTTAGCCAAGGTTTGTTGATGGGGGCGGATAATTAAGTATTTGCAATAGTTTCCATTGGCCAAGGTTTGTTGATGGGGGCGGATAATTCAGTATTTGCAACAGTTTCTATTGGCCAAGGTTTGTTGATGGGGGCGGATAATTCAGTATTTGCAACAGTTTCCATAGGCCAAGGTTTGTTGATTGGGGCGGATAATTCAGTATTTGCAACAGTTTCCACAGGCCAAGGTTTGTTGATGGGGGCTGATAATTCAGTATTTGCAACAGTTTCTATTGGCCAAGGTTTGTTGATGGGGGCGAATAATTCAGTATTTGCAACAGTTTCTATTGGCCAAGGTTTATTGATTGGGGCAGATTATTCAGTATTTGCAACAGTTTCCATAGGCCAAGGTTTGTTGATGGGGGCGGATAATTCAATATTTGCAACAGTTTCCATTGGCGAAGGTTAGTTAATTGGGGGCGAATAATTCAGTATTTGCAACAGTTTCCACTGGCCAAGGTTTGTTGTTTCAATCTTAATTCTCGACCACTCAGATACACACTTTGATGCATTTGTATTCCCTTAGAAAAAAATCAAATTAAATTTATGTCCTTTATACTAGATTAAAGTTTTAAAGGCTTAAATTCCAACCCTGAGATACTGATGAATAGCAAACAGCATAAAACCTGAACAGACTGAGAGTTTCTTGCAGGCAGTTCTGGTTTTATGCTGGTTGCTTTTAGCCATTTTCACTTAACTTGAAGACTTTATAAAGTAAGGTTTTTGGAGTGGTTAATCAGTGCGGTCTTCATAGTTGACTTATTTTCAGAATAGTTTACATTGGGAGTTCCATATTCTACTATTGTATTTTTTTCATTGTTACTTTAATACTTACAACATGGGGTGATGATGAAGTAACAGCACCTGTATAAACATAAGGTATATGTGCCCCAGTAAAATGTGTGCGTAGTTATAAAACCTTATTAGTTTCATTGTATTGCAGTATCTTATATAGTGCAGGTTGTGTTGTTTAATTACCTTAAATTAATCATATCAGCATCGTTCTGTAAAATCTGAGCTTAATGCATGTGCGTAAAGTGTCATCCGAGATTAGCCTGTGCAGTCTGCACAGGCTTATCCCGGACAACACTTTCCGCTTATATGAGATATGTCCTTTCAAGGAAGAAGTTGAAGAACTAATTCTGCTTTTCTGCGTGTGTTTCCAACTGCCAACGTTTTCATGCTCTTTTTACCCAATTGCAGGTACATGTTCCACTAATTCAGTCACCTCCCCGAGTATGTCGTCCGTGCCAACTGCTGAACTCATAACCCTGGCAACCGACTCCTCGGAACTCCCCCCTCTCCAGCCGCCACCCCTGCCCCCTCGACTTAAGAAAAACAGAGACTCTGTGTCGAGCAGTTCTAGTAGTGTGTTCAGTGCAGAGCCGCCCGAAGTGCCCCCTCGTGCGGACTGCGAAATTCCCCCGCCCGTACCCCCGCGACGGGACTCCATGTACAGTACAAACTCTCTCAATCGCCACAGTCATGTTAATAGTCACAGTCAAATTCCCACGGTGCCATCGGCACAGCCACGGACTCCAACGTTAGCGTCTCAACAATCGGCGTATTCGCGCGCGTCGACGTCTTCAATCCCGCCAATTCACGTGCGTTCACATAGTGCTGCTCTGTTGACATCGGGACAAGTTCCAAACGTGCATAGTGCTACTTTGCCTCGATATCACGGGGATAGGGACTCCACTGGGCATGCGGAAAGCATGGAGAACATTTTCACATTTAATGGAGACAATAACGATATTCCAGCGCTACCTCCAAAGACGTATCGACAACACGCGCGAAAACAGAGTAGTTAAGGATATATACAATTGATTCCCTGTACTGGCTTAGCACATCGTACCCCGATCATTCATTGTCTGTGTATAAACGTCATGAATATTCATTGTAGCATCTCTTGATTTTGCTTCTGTTATAAGTAATGATGTCTTCGTCATGATAAAAGTTATTATCTCTCGTATTCATTAAGTTTGTTTTATGAAGACAAAAAAGAACATGCCATTGACAATTTCATACAATTGCATTTCAACCAGGCTAGTCTATATGAGCCTCACCCTGGGAAAACAAGTCTTTATGCCTTAAGTGTTGTCACAGATTAGCCTGTGCAGCACACGCAGGCTAATCAGGGATGACACTTTCCACTGTTATCTTATTTTTTGTTTACAGGGAGTTCCTCTTTAGCGAAAATCAGTTTAGGCAGAAAGCGTTGTCCCTGATAAGCCTGTGCAGACTGCACAGGTTAGCCTGTGCGTACTGCACAGGCTAATCTGGGAAGACACTTAACACACATGCTTTAAAGCCCTAATTTTGACTGGATACTGCATCTCTGCTCATGAGTCGGATGTTATCAATTATTTCTAACAGCTAATGTCCTGCCATGTAGAATTCATAACTGCCAGTGTAAAGTCACATGGTGATAATGATTTTCTTTTGTCAATAGTTATTGAAACCAGAAAATCATTATGATAGATAAGAAATGAAACCTGTTTTCATAAGTTTCACAAACAAAATCTTTAAACTAAAGGTTGAACTTGAAACTGCATTTAAATACAAACTTTGTATGAAAAATGTTCCCCACAGCAGAAATATAACCTATATCCTTATACAAGTACAATTTGGCAGACTCACTTTTGCAGCATTGCTTCTTGGTATTGATGTAATAGGATTCACTGCAATTGCTGGCTTATTTCTGAACCATGCAAACTTAACCCATGTATGCCTAGTGGACTCGCCCATCCTTCTTAATTGGACCAATTTATTTCCAAAATTAGGGATGTCTAGTATATTTATTTCTATATTTAGAATATTTTTTACAAAAATACCTTTAAGCAAACAGCGCAGACCCTGATGAGACACCGCATATGCAGCGTCTCATCTGAGTCTACGCTGTTTGCCAAGGCCTTTTTTCTAGACGCTAGGCATAAATGGGTTAAATGAGCCTGGCTCTGGGAAAACCAGGCTTAATGCATGTGTGTAAAGTAATGCCCCATATAAGCCTGTGCAGTCAGCACAGGCTAATCAGGGATGACACTTTCAGCCTTAACTGGATTTTTGCTTTTAAGATACTCCATTTAAAAGAAAAATACCATAAAATAGGAGTCGTCCCTGATTAGCCGGTGAGAATGCCACAGGCTAATCTTGGATGGTACTTTACACACATAAACTGAGCCAGGTTTCCCAAGGCACAGCTCAAATGTTTTTGAGACAACTTAGCAGGTTTTTAGATCCAGTGACTTTTAAGAACTCATGTTCTTGTATCTTTTGCTTTTGATGTTAAAATCATGTTTATGTTTTAGGGACATATTACAGAAACATCTCAAGTTACTCTTAAAATTTTAATATAATAAAACATCTTTATCTCAAAATAGCATGGGCAATTTTAAACTGATACATTTATAAAACTATTTGTGAATCCCTTTAGATTGATGAGGTTTCTGTGACTAAATGTTTCCGTTTAATAATTCAATAACAAATGGATTAATTGTGGCGTGTTCTGAGAAAACTGGGCAAAATGGGCTTTTATGGAATTTTTGGTTTAAATGATGTCTCTTCTTAGTAAAAATCAAGTTTAGGCGGAAAGTGTCGTCCGAGATTAGCCTGTGCGGACTGCACAGGCTTATCTGGGATGACACTTTACGCACAAGCATTTTCCCAGTTTTCTCAGAACATGACACAATTTATTGAAGCTATGCACACAAATGCCTTATATCCAGATCTAGCATGTGATTGCAAAATGGGGGTGTGGGGTCAAGGTCACTGTTAGCTGATATTGAATTGTTTGTACTCAACATCTGGAAAACAAATAAAGCCATTTGAATAAAACTTTATACATATATTGCACATGGGATAGGTGTGATCAGTGATCAACAGTCAAGGTCACTGTTATTAAAAATAGAAAATGGTTTCCACTCAAAATCAAGGTTTATATGTCTTGGAGGATATTTTGCAAATTAGAACAAGAGATGTGTTTGTCAGAACACAATGCCCCCTACTGCACCGCTATGAAATCAAATTTCTATTTATCATTTGGCAGGTAAAGAAATGATCTCCCTTTAAAGCTTATTACTTCCCTTGGATTGTTTTTTTACCTTGAAGGATGACCTTGACCTTTCACCACTCAAAATGTGCAGCTCCATGAGATACACATGCATGCCAAATATCAAGTTGCTATCTTCAATATTGCAAAAGTTATGACTAAACTTTAACGAAGGTTTAATTGGGACAGAATGACAGACAGACAGGCCAAAAACAATATACCCCCTCTTTTTAAAAAGGGGGCAAAAAATACTAAATTATTTGATAGGTAAAATACAGTTTGGTTTACAAAACATATTTAAGATGTTTCTGGAATATGACCCCAGGGCCAGTATTCACAAAGCTCATAAGGGAAATCTTAACTTAAGTCATACTTAACTTAAATGTTCAGATCTAAACTTTCTATGCAAAATCCAGTGTGCTCTGCCTACAAAGGGAATACAAATGATCACTTAAGCAAAATGTTTTAGTATTTTGATGTTAAACATTTTATACACAAACGAACCAGAGACTTCAGAAATTTTGTGATTGTAAGGAATATGAGCCTCGTTCTGAGAAAACTGGGCTTAGTGCATGTGCGTAAAGTGTCGTCCCGGATTAGGCTAATCAGGGAAGACACTTTCCGCTTTTAAGGAATTTTTTGTTGAAAGGTCTCTTAGCAAAAATGCAGTGCATGCAGTAAGTGTTGTCCCTGATTAGCTCATTTCATGAAGAATTTCGAAAGTAGCTTTGTGAATACGGCCCTAGATGTTCAAGTAACGCAACTATCATCTTTGGTACATATTTTGCCGCTACAGTTTCCTGGCCACATGACGGGGCTATACAGTTTCCCCATTTGCCGTTGCTTGGTGACGGGGCTATATTGGGTGTTGTTCTGTGATATGTTAACGACCAACATTGGAGACTTGTAGATGTGTACAGTAGTGGAATGTGATGTGCAATACACCAGAGAAACAAATCAGAATTTGTTCATTAAACGTATGACTTGGCAGTATTGTTATTTATTCTTGTAACTATTTTTACGTCAGAAACAAAATATGGTCATGCAGGGGTTTTCAAATTGTTGAATTCATCTTTACCCACCATCAGGTGATTAAAAATATAAAGACGTACGGGGTTCACAAAGAACTTTATGCACATGAATGCATAAATATGTTAACTCAAATATTTGAAGTAGTTCGAATAGCGACAAAAAATACCCCCTCCCTTCAGCGCATGTCGTCATATGTAGCGTGTTATCGATTTTTAAAAGGGGCATAACTTTGGTTATTTTAAATATTGGATGTTAAAATTTGTACACGCACAACATCATTTTCATAAGGAACAATGCCTGCAAGTTTTAACCCATTTATGCCTAGCGTCTAGAAAAAAGGCCTTGGCAAACAGCGTAGACCCAGATGAGACGCCGCATGATGCGGCGTCTCATCAGGGTCTGCGCTGTTTGCTTAAAGGAATTTCTTTGAGAAATATTCTAAATATAAAAATAAATATACTAGACAACCCTAATTTTGGAAATAAATTGATCCAATTTAGAAGGATGGGAGAGTCCACTAGGCATAAATGGGTTAATATTGTACATTGAAGTGCGTAGCAGAAGGCCTTTCGACAACTTCGTGTCTATGTAAAGACATACAAGAATCTATGTATGGTTCCCTCTTTAATTCGTAACTGGAGTATGACTACCATAAGAATTCAAAACAAAACAACTTTCAATATGTAATCTATTGGCCATCAGCATGATTACCATATACATGGAAATATAAGGCCAACTACAACTATAGTTCTCAATACTCTTCCAACAAACAAATCATTAACAAGTTGGGCTTTATATAAAAACCACAAATAAAATGTGATTCTGTTGTAGGCATCATCTGAAAAAAGAAAAACGTTATTTATTAACTGGACTAAAAAACCAGCACATGAATGAATGAATAGTTATATAAACCACATTTTATTTAAAAAAAAATATATATCAAGTTTAAATTTAATGAAATATCCACAACTTTATAAACATAGCACAACAAGTCAAAAAGTATGAACTTCATTATGGAAACAATAAATTGCTAAGAACTCACTTGGCTGAGTTGACATCTTTGTGTGATTTCTTGACAAACACTCTTGGCTTGTACTTCCTCTTTTGTTTTCTGTAATACAAGTTAATCCCCATATTAGTTTAATGCAGTTAAGACTAAAATTCTGATAAGATTTCATTTCAAAATATATATTTTTGAGCCTTGTTCTGGGAAACGGGGCTTAAAGCATGTGTGTAAAGTGTTTTCCCAGATTAGCCTGTGCAGTCTGGGATGAAACATTATGCACATGTATTAAACCCTGTTTTCCCTAAGCAGAGCTGAGGGTGGTTCCAAAAATATGAAAGTATCTGGATAGTGTTCTCCAACCCTCCATTACATCATGCCCGTTAGAGAAGCTGTAAAATAATATTTTGCTGAAAATAACAACATTTAGGAATTGCTTAATGACTTTTAAGTTTTAAGTACAAGTTATGATGAATATATGCATATGCTGATAGTAGCCATCACCCGATGTTGCATATGGTAATGTTGCGAAAAATGCTATTACTTTACCATTTGTTTTCTAGTGGATTTTTAACCGGTAATAATTTATAAAAAGCCGGAGCTCATATGTAGGAGTTCTTACTTTCCCGGGGCACCCCTAGGCTCCAGCATGTTTCTTTTCATCAGGCTGTTGAATCTGTCCAGTAATAGATGACCCTCTGGCTGCAGAAGGCAAGGAAAGATTTGTGAAACCATGTTGAAAATGTGAAACACAAATGGTCAAAAACATTTCTCATATACTGAAAGTGCTTTTACATCAAAACATTAAGTTTGATTTTAGCATATGATTACAAACCCTTCAAGGACCATATCATGACAAAGACTAAGATTTCTTTTAAGTGGGTGTTGGGGGTATATTTTTCAGAAACATTTTCATGCTTAAGTTTGTTTTTTTTTATAAATATCTTCATTTCTAGAACATTTGCAGCAGCTGTCAAGATATCTAGTAAACACAGTAACTAATGATGAACTTACCCGTAGTTCCCTTAGCGACCCGACCAGCTCATCACTTAACTTCAGCTCAAGGTCAGGTTCCACAAATCTAGGGCAAAGGTCAAGGACACATACTGCTTGGGAAAATGATTTTTGTCTTTTATTAAGACACTAAGATATAATTCTAACAAAACTGTTAAAACCATTACCTTGAACATGTACACCACTGTGAAACCTGTTATCACACTAAACTCACTAAGAACAAATCTTTACACACCTTCTCCCCATTCAGTTCTAAGATATGATAGCACAATAGTGCCGAGGTAGGGATACTTGATTTTTCACAATTATTTGTTTAAAAATACACCCATTTACATTATAGTACGTAATTATATATGCCTTATTCTACAATACCAGCACTGCAAAAAAAAACATATAACAGAAATACCATAATTTCATCACAGCAAATGCCCCACCTCCAACAAACCACCCCTTAATTTTTTTTCAGGCTTACCTGCCAATACCAACAATCTCCAATCATAGATAAGGATACTTATTTTTTGAGAGGCGTTTTGTTTTGAATGCATCCTGAGCCCTCTGTTCTGCTCGCTTCTTTGCTTTCTCTTCACCCTCCGCTTCCTGTACCTTGATCTCCCTCTTAATTGACCTTAATCTGTCAGGTGTAACATAGAGACATGGTAAGCCGTGTTCTAGGAAAACTGGGCTTGAGCCATGTGCGTAGTGTCGTCCCAGATTAGCCTGTGCAATCCGCCAAGGCAAATCAGAGAAGACACTTTCCGCTTGAATGACATTATTTGTTAAAAGGATGTCTCTTCATAACAAAAATCCACTTTAGGCAGAAAGTGTTGTCCCTGATTAGCCTGTGCAGACTGCACAGTCTAATCTGGGATGACACTTAATGCACATGCATTACGCCCAGTTTTATCAAAACCAGGCTCATGGTATTAATCTATCAGATGTGACATAGACATTGTGTAAAACTGTAAGATGTAACAGAAACATGGTATTTATCCGTCAGATTTAACATAGGCATGGTATTAATAGGTCAGACAGATGTAACAGAAACATGGTTTTTATCTGTCAGATTTAACATAGACATGGTATTAATAGGTCAGACAGATGTAACAGAATCATGGTATTTATCCGTCAGATTTAACAAAGACATGGTATTAATTGGTCAGACAGATTAACAGAAACAAGGTATTTATCTGTCAGATTTAACATAGATATGGTATTAATTGGTCAGACAGATTAACAGAGATATGGTATTTATCTGTCAGATTTAACATAGACATGGTATTAATCGGTCAGACAGATGTAACAGAAACATGGTATTTATCTGTCAGATTTAACATAGACATGAATCAGTCAGACAGATGTAACAGAAACATGGTATTTATCTGTCAGATTTAACAGAGACATGGTATTAATCTGTCAGACAGATGTAACAGAAACATGGTATTTATCCATCAGATTTAACATAGACATGGTTTTAATAGGTCAGACAGATGTAACAGAAACATGGTATTTATCCGTCAGATTTAACATAGACATGGTATTTATCGGTCAGACAGATGTAACAGTAACATGGCATTTTTCCATCAGATTTAACAGAGACATGGTATTAATCCGTCAGATTTAACATAGACATTGTATTAATAGGTCAGACAGATGTAACAGAAACATGGTATTTATCTGTCAGATGTAACAGAGGCATGGCTTTTATCTGTCAGATTTAACAGAGAGACATGGCATTAATCTGTCAGATGTTACAGAGACATGGTATTAATCTGTGAGATTTAACAGAGACATGGTATTAATCTGTGAGATTTAACAGAGACATGCTATTTATCTGTGAGATTTAACAGACATGGTATTAATCTGTTAGATTTTACAGAGACATGGTATAAATCTGTGAGATTATACAGATACATGGTATTAATTGGTCAGATGTAACAGAGACATGGCTTTAATCTATCAGATTTAACAGAGACATGGCTTTAATCTATCAGATTTAACAGAGAGATGGTATTAATCTGTCTGATGTAACAGAGAGATGGATTTAATCTGTCAGATTTAACAGAGAGATGGCTGTAACCTGTCAGATTAAACAGAGAGATATGGTATTAATCTGTCAGATTTAACAGATACATGGTATTTATTTGACAGATGTAGCAGAGAGATATGGTATTAATCTGTCAGATGTAAACAAAATGGTATTAATCTGTCAGATGTAACAGAGAGACATGGTATTAATCTGTCAGATGTAACAGAGACACGGTATTAATCTGTCAGATGTGACAGAGACATGGTATTAATCTGTCAGATGTGACAGAGACATGGTATTAATCTGTCAGATGTAACAGAGACATGGTATTAATCTGTGAGATTTAACAGAGACATGGTATTAATCTGTGAGATTTAACAGAGACATAGTATTTATCTGTGAGATGTAACAGAGACATGGTATTAATCTGTCAGATGTAACAGAGACATGGTATTAATATGTCAGATGTAACAGAGACATTGTATTAATCTGTCAGATTCTACAGAGACATGGTATTAATCCGTAAGATTTAACAAAGACATAGTATAAATCTGTCAGATGTAACATAGACATCATAATAATCTGTAAGATGTAACACAGAGACATTGTCTTAATCTGTCAGATGTAACAGAGACATGGTATTAATATGTCAAATGTAACATACAGACATGGCATTTTATGAGTCAGATTTAACAGAGACATGGTATAAAACTGTCAGATGTAACAGAGACATGGTATTAATCTGTCAGATGTTACACAGAGACATGGTGTTAATCTGTCGGATGAAACATAGACATGGCATTAATCCGTCAGATGTAAGAGAGAGACTTAACTTTTATGAGTCAGATTTAACAGAGACATGGTATAAATCTGTCAGATGTAACACAGAGACATGTTATTTGTCAGATGTAACACAGAGACATGTTATTTGTCAGATGTAACACAGAGACATGGTATTAATCTGTCCAATGTAACACATATACATGGTATTAATCTGTCAGATGTAACATAGAGACATGACTTTAATCTGTCAGATGTTACATAGAGACATGACTTTAATCTGTCAGATGTAACATAGAGACATGACTTTAATCTGTCAGATGTAACATAGAGACATGACTTTAATCTGTCAAATGTAACATAGAGACATGACTTTAATCTGTCAGATGTAACATAGAGACATGACTTAAATCTGTCAGATGTAACATAGAGACATGACTTAAATCTGTCAGATGTAACATAGAGACATGACTTTAATTTGTCAGATGTAACATAGAGACATGACTTTAATCGGTCAGATGTAACATAGAGACATTACTTTTATCTGTCAGATGTAACATAGAGACATGACTTTAATATTACAGATAGATGTAACTGAGAGGAATTGCTTTAATCTGGCAGATAAATTTAACAGAGAGACATGACTTTAATTTGTCAGGCAGATGTAATAGAGACAAGGCTTTAAATTGTTAGATTTATGTAACAGAGACATGTATAACACCAAAGCACAACTCTTGTCCAACTGACATTAAAATTCAACTATTTGGCCTTTCTATCGAAAATGTACAAAAATATTAATGTCAAACTGACCAATAAAAAATGGGAGGCAAATTAATTTACCTGTTGAAGTTGCTATCTTTTATTCTCTTTTCCTTTTGCCTCATTTTTGCCTCCAACTGTTACAACAGATAATAATTTATATGAGTAAATTTATATGCTTTTTTAACATTCATACACAATTGCTGAAGTTAAAAAAAAAATCAAGTCCTCGTTGATATTTAAACATAAGAATACTGATTTAAAGCTAAATAATGTTTAGACTTCAGATAATGTTTAGGCTTCAGATGTTTATAGAAAAGTAAATATAGCCGTCATAAAGCGACCTTGGGAAATTACATAATTATTATAAATATTCCTAATAATTATTTTAACACATTTAAATTACCATACAATAATGGGCAAGTGGATTTAGAAGTATATCAAATATGGCATAAATATAATACAAAGAAATAACTAAAATAGTAAAGCAATTTGTATTTAATTTTCATACATTATAACTAGACATTAAACGTTATACCAATATACATAATATTATATTATTAATATAATTTATATATATAGACACAAATTACATTTAAAAAATATATATATTTCTTTTAAGTACAACAAATTAAGTAATTTTGCATAACATATGAATACACATTATAATTACTTTATATAATACCTTATATTTAATAATAATTAAATTATACATTTATTCTCAATATTTGATGAGGAATTCAAAGAAATGTCACTGAGACAAAATACTGATACATAATGATGACAATAAACATTAACAACAAACAAACTGAAAGAAACAATAAATAAACAGAATCCAGTGTTTTTGCACTATTTTTGGAATGGGGCAACTTGGATTTGCACCCAAATTTGACCACTCAAAACACTGGAATCACACTCCATAATTTCTGTACCTGTTCCTTCCTAGCTTTCTCCTTCTTCCTCCTCCGTTCATCTTTCTTGTTCTCCCGCCGGACGGGCGGGTTAACGGAGAGTTTCTCAAGGTCGCCTGGGTCTTCATCACTGTCCTCGTCAAACAGACCAGCTGACATTTCCAACAGATTGGTGGCCTGTGAGGCAGATTACAATAGAAACCTCTCAAGAAATTATTTAATTTTAAATTTAACAAATTTAAGATCAAACGAAAATGCCAAATTTTATGTATCCACAAATTGCATATAAACCAAAATAAATTAATATAAAGTATTACAAGTTCAGATTCACGCCAAAGTTTAACTCTTTACCACTCACATACGCACTTTGACTAATTTGTAGTCCCTAAGAAAATCAAATTAAATTTAAGACCTTCCTTACTAGATTCAAGTTTTAAAGGCTTCATTTCAAACCATAAGGTACTGATGAGCAGCAAACAGCATAAAACCAGAACAGTCTGGGAGTAACTCGCAGGCTGTTCTGGTTTTATGCTGATTGCATATAGCCATTTTCACTTTGTGAGCGGGAAAGGGTTGAAGGTTGTACGCCTACCTCTGTTGGTGCATCTGCAGCAGACGGGAATTTTGCGTCCAGCGCACGTTTGATCCTCTCTTCCTCTTGTAGCTTTTTCTCTTCTGTGATATGAGCTTTCTTTAACAAGTCCTGAAAAAGAATTCTCACATTTGAAACATGTTTTTATAATATTAAATATTTCTGTAGGTCATCAATATTAGAACCTGAGTTTATAACATTTATATTTATTTGCGGTTGCTTTAAATGACCTACACCCCTTTCTCATAAACTGGATTTCCCACATAAACGATGAGCCCTCAATGGCCCCACAGGTCTGGAAACTGTGTATTATATGTGTCGTGTTCTGAGAAAACTGGGCATAATACATGTGCGTAAAGTGTCGTCCCAGATTAGCCTGTTTA
>VMBQ01005432.1:0-68838 GCA_007657795.1 Dreissena rostriformis | reverse complement strand
AACTTCAGTGCCTTCAGCGCTTTGATTTGTAATAGCTATTTGTGTTTTATACGAATCTTTTGATTACAACAATATTTAAATACACTCTTTAAGAACATATACAGGAGCTGCTACATATATAACATGCATGCATGTAATACTATATATTTAAAAAAAAGCAATTTTTTTATGTTTAGTCGGCCATTTCAATAGTAATACACTGTCAGTTCAATACATTATATCCTTGAAAGAATAAGCTGATATTGCTGTGAATATCACTGAATGGTGCCCCATTTGTGAATGATCAAGTGTTAATCATCTTTGACTAGCCTGTGGCATATATTTCACTTTACTGAGTTCTGGTCAGGGTGTGTATGGTAAGGTGTGAATCTTGGTCTTACTGTTATTGGGATATTGAATTGTTTGTATGGAATTACCACAATAGCTCAGATCTTATTAACTCATTTTGTGAAACAATATTGCATCAATCTTTTTTCTCTGATCCATTCCTGTAAACCTGCAATAGCAGACTTAATATTTATTCCATCTTTATATTCAGCATTTCCACATCCTGATGGATTTCAACATGAAAGCAGCACCTTCTACAATGAAAAGCATCCCTCGTCCCAAATGTCTTTCTGATTCATGGACTAAACTGTGGACTGTGTTATAATGGACTTTCTAGAAGACTGACAATTATTTCAGTGCCTGCACAATTGCTTTATGCCTGCATATAAGTTTTCAGGTAGGACTTATGATTGTTTTTAGTTGATCCCTATTCATTTTTTTGTTTGTTTTGTTGAAAGTTTCGCGGCTTTCAACAGTATTTAATTCATATCACAACGATCAGTTAACCAACTTATACTTTTCCTGGGTTAGCTGCTTCACCAGTACTTAGTGCACAAACTTATGCCAGTAACTGACAACTGTCCTACTTAGGTTGTTTGCGTCTACTTACTACTGTATATAAAAATCAGGTTGGTTTACACAGACCTTTTATTGTTTAAAGCTATTTTCTTGTAACTTCAGGGAAAACTGGGCTAAANAGTATTTAATTCATATCACAACGATCAGTTAACCAACTTATACCTTTCCTGGGTTAGCTGCTTCACCAGTACTTAGTGCACATACTTATGCCAGTAACTGACAACTTTCCTACTTAGGTTGATTGCGTCTACTTACTACTGTATAGATAAATCAGGTTGGTTTACACAGACCTTTTATCATTTAAAGCTAGTTTCTTGTAACTTCAGGGAAAACTGGGCTAAATGCATGTGCATAATTAAAGTGTCAATCTAGATTAGCCTGTGCATTGTAACACAGGCTAATCTGGGAATACACTTTCTCATCTTAAAGAAAACCCAGTCTATGCAGAAAGTGTCATCCCTGATTAGCCTGCATGTACACTGCACAGGCTAATATGGGTTTAAACTTTACCCACATGCATTAAGCCCAGTTTTCCAAGAACTCTGCTCCATTGGTCCAACATGAATTAATGTCAGAAGCTGTACAAGCTTATAAGTCCACCGTATTGCTCTTTGTAATGTAATACATGNGTACAAGCTGATAAGTCCACCGTACTGCTCTTTGTAATGTAATACATGTACATGTACTATACAATGTGAAACTCTGAAAAATTCAAAATTTATATGCTGCTGTTTTTTTATTATAATTATTTATAATTAATGCCATTATTATATGCATGCTGCTTATATTAATGTGTTTTTTTAATTGGACCTGAACAATTTCCTAAATTTATTATGCCCCCCTTCGAAGAAGATATGGTGTATTGTTTTGCACATGTCGGTCCGTTGGTCTGTCGATCCTTTGGTCATTCTGTCCGTCGGTCGGTCCGTCCACCACATGGTTTCCGGATGATAACTCAAGAACCCTTAGGCCTGGGATCACTTAAGTTCATATGTACATTGATCATGACTGGCAGATGACCCCTATTGATTTTCAGGTCACTAGGTCAAAGGTCAAGGTCACAGTGACCTGAAGCAGTAAAATGGTTTCCGGATGATAACTCAAGAACGCTTAAGCTTGGTATCAGGAAAGTTCATAGGGACATTGATCATGACCCGCAGATGACCCCTATTGATTTTCAGGTCACTAGGTCAAGGTCACAGTGACTCAAAGCAGTAAAATGGTTTCCGGATGATAAAACTCAAGAACCCTTAGGTCTGGGATTAGGAAAGTTGATAAGAGACATTGGTCATGACTGACAGATGACCCCTATTGATTTTCAGTACTTCAAAACTGTCTGAATTTTTTTCGTGATTGAAAACAAATGTCCTGAAAAAAAATTACCATTAAGGACACCTGTTCTGAGGAAAGTGGGACCAATCTAACACACTGGTNGCTGTACAAGCTGATAAGTCCACCGTATTGCTCTTTGTAATGTAATACATGTACTATACAATGTGAAACTCTGAAAAATTCAAAATTTATATGCTGCTGTTTTTTATTATAATTATTTATAATTAATGACATTATTATATTCATGCTGCTTATATTAATGTTTTTTATTTAGTTTGACCTGAGCAATTTCCTATATTTATTATGCCCCCCTTCGAAGAAGATAGGGTATATTGTTTAGCACATGTCGGTCTGTTGGTCTGTCGGTCCGTCGGTCATTCTGTCGGTTGGTCTGTCGGTCCGTCGGTCATTCTGTCCGTCGGTCGGTCTGTCCACCACATGGTTTCTGGATGATAACTCAAGAACGCTTTGGCCTGGGATCACGAAAGTTCATAGGTACATTGATCGTGACTGGCAGATGACCCCTATTGATTTTCAGGTCACTAGATCAAAGGTCAAGGTCACAGTGACCTGAAGCAGTAANTCTTTCTCATTCATGGACTAAACTGTGGACTGTGTTATAATGGATATTGTAAAAATACAGAGCCTCAATGGGGGATTGAATCCACAACTTCAAGAGTGGTAGTCAGACACTCTAACCACGTCACTGGAAAACTAGATAAACAGCAAGGCCGTTGGAAGTGACCTCAAATGGACTTTCTAGAAGGCGGAATTATTTCAGTGCCTGCACAACAAGTTTTCCGGTAAGACTTATGATTGTTTTTTTGGTGTAGCTGTCTAACCTAGCTTGTGTCCAATAAAATTAAAATAAAATTTCCCGCAGCTTGACACGAATGAATACAATTTATTTATTCCATTGGCTGACTTGAGCATTATCCCTAAGAACATTGGAAACATGACCACGTCTTTGTAGTATAGCATGTAACACTGTTTTACTGCAAGTTCAGCATAAAACAACTTTATATCTAATGAAATGTCTTGATGGATAGAACAGTTTTACACTCAACTCTTTTATATTTTAGAGCTATTTTCTTGTAGCATTGAGTGTCCCTCTGGGAAACTGGGCTAAATGCACGTGCATAAAGTGTCAACCTTAATTAGCCTGTGCAGTGTACACAGGCTAATCTGGGAAGACACTTTTCCGCTTTCATTGAATTTTTTGTTTTAAGAAAGTTTCGTTTTAAAGAAAATCCAGTTTAAGCAGAAAGTGTCATCCCTGATTAGCCTGTGCTGAATGCACAGGCTAATCTGGGTTGAAACTTTCCTCACATGCATTAAGCCCAGTTTTCCCAAAACTCTGTTCCGCTGGTCTAACATGAATTCATGTCAGAAGCTGTACAAGCTGACAAGTCCACCATATTGCTCTGTGTACTTTACAATGTGAAACTCTGAAAATTGCAAAATTGATATGCTGCTGTTTTTTTATTTATAATTATCCATAATTAATGACTTCATTATATACTTGCTGCTTATATAAATGTTAGGTTTTTTATAAGTTTTTATAAGTTTGACCTAAACAATTTTCTATATTTATTGATCATGTTTACCCGTTAGTCAGACAATGTGACCAGTACATTTCTGTAGCAATAAGTCAAGTCTTTCGGACATTTGATCCACCATGAAAGTGACTTACCATCACACAGTTGTCCATGCAGCGATGCTGGTCGACCATGTTCTGAAAGTGACTTACTACTCAATCTCATGTTGTTGTTTTTTTAGTCTACACTGCTAATTAAGGGTCCAAATTACAAATACAGATGCTTATGAAACATAAACATGCTTCCAAATCATCCAATTCTTGGGAAGTCATTTTCATAATACTTTGCCATTTATTGTTAACATTCTTTAATGTCACGTGGTCGCCCACTTATCGTTTTCATTCATTTGAGTTTTGAAAGCCAAGCTATGAAGGGATTTCTGTGGGATTCTTTTTTTTTTCACTGTTGACACTTTTTAGCAAACGGTAATTTTTCAGGATTTAGTGAACTACAATGCAGTGCTGTATTTAAATATTGGTTATAACAAGTATGTGTTTGAGAAACACTGTGCCTCCTTTTGTGCCAATTTGACCCATATGTTTGACCTTTGACCTTGAAGGATGACCTTGACCTTTTACCACTGAAAATGTGCAGGTCCATGAGATACACATGCATGCCAAATATCAAGTTGCTATCTTCAATATTGCAAAAGAAATGACCAATGTTAAAGTTTTGGGATAGAATGACAGACAGACAGGCCAAAAACTAAATACCCCCTCTTCTACGAAGAAGGGGCATACAATCTGGAAACTGTTAGAGGTAGCCATCTTTTTACCGGTACATGTTACATTCGATCTAAATTTAAATTCATTCATCCAGTTGTTGATTGGTCGTTGCTATTTAATATGACCAGTTCTCACGCTCTCACAACGCGTCACACGATTCACTCATGGTCAATTGAAATTCTCCCATCACACAATTCACTTTGTACACAAATTGCAAAAATGGCGGACGTTTGTGTTTGTGAAATTCTTAAACANCTTTTTACAGGTACATGTTACATTCGATCTAAATTTAAATTCACTCGTTCAGTCAAGTCATTGATTGGAAGTCGTATTTAATATGAACAGTACGCATGCTCTCACAACTCGTCACATGATTCACGCATGGTCAATAGAAATTCTTCCATCCCACAATTTGCTTTGTATACAACTTAGGAAAAATGGCGGACGTTTGTGTTTGTGAAATTCTTAAACACATTTATCATCCATACCATATTTTTTTTTTGAAAATAGAAATCGTAATTACACTGGATCATTGGTTAATGGATAGAGTTGGAACATGTATGTATCCAGCAATCAACATGTTCTGTAGGGTTATATTTATCTACAAATGTATTATAGAGTTTGTGTTGGAGGTTTGAATAGAAAACTCTGTTCACTATGTATATTCACCTGTATATGCGGCCAAAGATCTATCAATAATTGATAGATCTTTGATTCGGCCTCTTTAGAGATAAATTGAGTTTTTATGCCCCTGAAGGTGGGCATTCATGTATAGTGATCGCACTGTCCATCTGTGTGTCTGTCCTTCTGAAATTCCTTCACACTTAAAGTTTAATCTTTGCATTTAGGTTTTGAAAAATGTGGAAAAGGGGGGCATATGTCATCCTACGGTGACAAGCCTTTTTTATTAAATGAAACTACATGTATTTCCAAAACAAGTGAGACATTTAATTGAACATGTGTTATCTTCACCACAAAATTATGGCTAAATAATTTACAAAGCAGGTATTTCCTTTGTAACAGGCCAATTCTAGGAAGGCACCCTATAGCAACCCTGAATTGTTGGTATGTTTGCTACCAATCTGTTCATTCATACATTTTCATAGGAAATCATTAAACGTTTGAAGTAATTTTGTTACAAATCATTACATAAATATTCTTATAGACTAATGAACACAAACATACTGGTTAAAAGGGAATTATTTGCATTTACACAGCATGTGAAGCTAATTGTGGTAAATGTATACATAAATTATTTTTTTCCCAAACAAAACATTAAATTCACACGTTTTTAACCAAAATACAACATCCATCTAAATAAGGATAAATAACTCAAGTGTTATCAAAAATATGTTGTCATTGCCAAAATTAGGGGGTGGGCGAATTTATAGAAATGGATGAACCTTTAGTAAAGAAGTATAATTGCATCCTGGAAATTCTCTCTTTACATTGTGGCACTTGATAACGAAGTTAAATAGTGACCAATTTCCTAACCTCTTGAAGTTGGCCAGTCTTGCCATCACATGTCCAGCTAACAATTAGGCAGTCTTTGAATGGGGATTTTCGGATCCAAGTCAAACTCTAATAGCCTTAAGAAACAGGCTTAATATCCCAGCCATTCACAACCCATGCCAAAGACAAAAAAATCTTGTCAGACATGAGGTCCTAATTATCTTTTAAAAATTATCAGACCTCACCAAATTTTATTGGTTCTTCTTTAACCAAAGAATAGAAAATACCTTTTGTTGTGTGGTTCCCCGCTTTCAAGTTAAGATCATCACAACGATCAAAATCAGTAAATTTTAATTCAACCACTCAATGCTGTGTTGCCTACGTCACGAAACAAGGTGCAATATTTGACTGTTTCTAAGAATCACGCTTGGAGTTTGTAATGCCACCAGCAAAGACAGCTAGTTCGACTGGTTGGTAAAATTTATTTTAAAGATAATTAATCTATCAAAGTAAAGTAAAACATAAGCTAGTGCGTTTTTTTTTTTTTTTTTTTTTTTTTTTTTTGTTTTTCGATTTTTTTTTTTTTTTTTTTTTTTTTTTTTTACAATTTGGGAAATTCTTCTGCCAATGTTGGGAAAAAAATGACCTTATTTTCCATTGGGAAGGGGCCGAGTAACGGCCCCTGTTATATAAGGGTGAAAAGCCATGTGGTTAAAAGTGAATTATTGGCATTTACACAGCATGTAAAGCAAATTGTGCTAAATGTATACCGAAATTTATTTTTTCCCAAACAAAACATTAAATTCACATGTATTTAACCAAAATACAACAACTATCTAACTAAGGATTAATAACTCAAGTTTTATCAAAATATGTCATTCCCGGTAATTGCCAAAATAAGGGGGTGCATGGTCAAATTTATAGGAATGGATAAATCTATAGTAAAGACGTATAATTGCATCCTCAAAATGTTCTCTTTACATTGTGGCACTTGCTTAAGGAAGTTTATTAGTGGCTGATTTCCTAACCTCTTGAAGTTGGCCAGTCTTTCCATCTCATTTTTCGAACTAACAAGGCAGTCTTTGAACAGGGATTTTCGGATCAAAATCAAACTCTAATAGCCTTGAGAAACAGGCTTAGTATCCCAGCCACTCAGGATATAATAATGAGAATTAGGATAAATTGCAAGCCTAGAAAGGACTTACCCTTAAAAGACGCCTAAGAGGAATGGACAATAGCTGTCCCTAGGAAGTTATTTAAACCACAAATAAATGAACCCTCCAAAGTCTATAGTTAAGTGTTAAGTGTTATTTGAAATAAAATGTTATTAAATTTAGCTTTGGCTTGTTTTCTATTAATTTTACGATAACAAAACAGGGTGAAAGTTTTTTCATGATAACATTCCTTCAAAAAGCATGCTCAACATTCGCATCCAGACGGGATTATTAGAATATTTCATGAACGTTTAAACATCCAGAAGTATAATATTGAGGTTAACTTACCAACTTTTGTACATTTTATAATCCCTTGTTTCTGTTTTCGTTCAGGGTTTCTTCTGTTTGATTTCTGATGACTGTGGAATCTACGCCTACAGGATTTGCATATTTCAAGTCTGACGGATCTTTGCTATTATCTTTTGATTTTAAGCCTATGCCATGAATTCCTTTGGACTTCCACAGGAAGTCAACGGCACTGATGTTAAAGCTTGTAGAGCTAGAGGATTAAGCTGCCTTTTTTTTGAAGAAAGCCTTTTCAACATTCACTCGTAGGATTGTAGGGGCAAGACAACTCTCTGAGAACACATATTTTATCAGTTTTATCACTCAACAACAATGGTAACCCGTCACTGCTACAGTTTTGTGGATCCGCGCCACTTATGTGTGCGCCACAGCTCTTGTCTTGAGAAACAACCTCGTTTAATGGGATTGGCCCAGATTTACAGGGATAGTGTTTGAAGTGAGCATCTTCCTGGTTGCGGCCCTTAAAGCTGCTCTGCGCCGAGTTGCCGCCCCTAGAGGGTTGAGGCTGGGAGTGGGTTTAATGCAATTAACCGTCAATTCTACTGTTACCTAGTTCTGGGGCAGATCTGCAAAACACGGAACATAAGTTAAAATTTATGTCAACGGAAAAATGCATAACATTAATAATTTCATAGTTGTGTTTTTTTACCTGCACTTAAAGAATATAATGACAATAATAGAAATCAAATAAAACTTAAAGAATATAATGGCAATACATAGAAAACAAATAAAACATCTATCAATAATATATTTTTTAAGATAGTTCAATTTGTATTATATTTCTTTGTTAAAATAGGATTATCAGTTTTAGATTCATAACAAAACAATAATTATGAACTTTCCTTTGATTTAAATACAATAGCTTGAAACATTCGATATTTCAATCAGTTTTCATTGTGTATATTTTGTTAATACAAGTATTGATAACTTCGTGTGCAGAAAAATGTTATGAAAGATGTCTCCACAGCAACAGATATTCCAAAAGTCACAAGATCAGTTGCTGTTTACAAAAGCCAATCAAGCATTACTGAATGAGTATAATGTGGCTTGAAATGGTTAAGCAGTTGACATACATGTACTCAGAAACAAATACAAAGACTGAAAAAGTATAGTAGAAAAATGACTCTTTTTTCTGTCCATTATACTAAACTTATTAAAGTAAAATTGGTCTTTTATCCAGATTTATCTGCATCTGAATACATGCTATGAAACTGATTTTTTTTTAATTATCCCTCCCCTGCTGTGTGGTGTGATCCTTTCTGTAGATGGAAGCTCCAAAGCATCATGTTTCTTAGCCCATATTCCTCTAATCTCCTAATTCCTTAACCCTCTTAAGTATCAAATCCATTGCCCTAATTCATGTACCATTTAAAGAATCAAATGCACTGTATATATTCATCTAATCACCATATTCCTAAACCCTCTAAAGTATCACATTCAGTGGCCACATTCCGCTACACTTTGAGTACCACATTAAGTGGCCTTATGCCTCTATGCTTTAAAGTATCACATTCAGGGGCCATATTTCTCTATGCTTTTAAGAACAACCTTAAGTGGCCTCATGCGTCTACGCTTGTAAGAACAACATTCAGTGGCCATATTTCTCTACACCTTTAAGAACAACATTCAGTTGCTATATTACTCTATGCTTTTAAGAACCATTTTCAGTGGTAATATAACTCTACGCTATTCCGCACACATTAAGTGGCCTTATTTCCCTATGCTTTGAAGTACAACCTTCAGTGAACATATTACTCAATGCTTTAAAGTACAACATTCAGTGGCTATATTTCTCTAATCTCTCAAGTTCCAAAATCAAAGGCCATATTCCTTTACTCTTTAAAGTATAACATTCAGTAGCCATATTCATCTACTCTCTAAAGTATCTTATTCATTGACGACATTTCTCAAATCTCTAAAGTATCACATTCAGAGTCCATATTCCTATACCCTTTTAAGTACAACATTCAATGGCCATTCTCCTCTTTGCTTTAAAGTATCACAATCATTCTCCATATTCCTCTACCCTTTTAAGAACCAAATTTACTGACCCTATTCCTCCACTTTTTTAAGTACAACGCTTTTAAGCTACGCTTTTAAGTATCACATTCAGTGGCCTCATTCCTCTACGCTTTCAAGTACAAAATTCATTGGCCAAATTCCTCTATGCTTTTAAGTTCCAGATTCAGGGGCCATATTCCTCTATGCTTTTAAGAACAACCTTAAGTGGCCGAATGCCTCTAAGCTTGTACGAACAACATTCAGTGGCCATTTTCTCTACGCCTTTAAGAACAACATTCAGTTGTCGGAAAGGAAGTCGGAGAGAGTGGTACTCCTCATCTACAGGGCTATTGTCAAATGACAAAGCAAGTTAGAATCACGGCTATGAAGAAGATCCATAAGACGGCTCATTGGGAAGCAGCCAAGGGTGACGGAAAGCAGAACTACATATATTGTAGTAAAGAAAAGGACTTCGAAGAACGACGCAGTCTTGTACAGCAAGGAAAAGTCAAGTGTGATATGGTCGTGGCGTGTCGAGATATCGTCGAGGGGAAACTTACAGCTAACGAGATGTTGGACAAACACGGAGCTGGCGTTATAGTCAATAAACGCAAATTGGATGATTATGCAGGGATTATAATCAAGGAGAACAATAAACGACAGTGTGTCGAGTACTATGAGAAGCAGACACTACGCAAGTGGCAGACAGAGGTGATCGAGCTATTGGAACAGCAGGATAGACGTAAAATCCTGTTCGTAATAGACGAAGAAGGGAATGCTGGGAAGACATTCTTGAGCGAGTATCTATTGGCAACCAAAGATAGCATACAGTTCGAAAATGGAAAGAGTGCGGACATAAAATACGCCTACAGTGGACAGCCCTACATGATGTTCGATCTGTGCAGATCTCAGACTGATCATATAAACTATGAAGTGATAGAAAGTGTTAAGAACGGATGTATGTTTAGCACTAAGTATCAGTGCGAAAGTAAATGGTATTCGGTCAAACCGAAAATTGTTGTTTTCATGAACGCGTCACCGGAAAGCGGAAAGCTCTCTGAGGATAGACTTGTTGTCTATCGTATAAACTTGCATCCCTTTGGCAAATAAAATGTCGTAGTGTACAGTTGATTTTTGTGTTTGTTATTCTTTCAATTATTATTCCACAAGTAGAGAGGTCGCGGAGCTCCCACGAGACCCAGAGACGATCCAGAAACCCGAGTAAGCTCACGTGGCAAGCACGTTCGTTGACGAGCTGCGCAGTGTAAGAGAATATAGACCAACCCGTTAGAAACCCCCCCCATTCCAGGCTTTGAATGGTTCCCCCCAATCCGGTTCCATCCGGAACTCGAAAAATCAATAATTTGGTGTGCCAAGGTACCTTAGATCACTTGGACCACATCCGTGGCAGCCAATCAGAATCGAGATAACATATTTGTAAGCTCAACGCCCATTGGTCAGAAAAATAGCATCGAAGTGGTATAAATAGCATCGAAGTTCGTATCAAGTAATACTAGGCTGATACTTTTCTAGTTGGTAACAACGAAGTAAAACCTGGAGAGAATTAATCCCTCAAGTTCCAAAATCAAAGGCCATACTCCTTTACTCTTTAAAGAATAACATTCAGTAGCCATATTCAACTACTCTCCAAAGTATCTTATTCATTGAACACATTTCTCAAATCTCTAAAGTATCACATTCAGAGTCCATATTCCTATACCCTTTTAAAAGTTCAAGATTCAGGGGCCATATTCCTCTATGCTTTTAAGAACAACCTTAAGTGGCCGAATGCCTCTAAGCTTGTACGAACAACATTCAGTGGACATATTTCTCTACGCCTTTAAGAACAACATTCAGTTGCTATATTACTCTATGCTTTTAAGAACCATTTTCAGTGATAATATAACTCTAAGCTATTCTGCACACATTAAGTGGCCTAATTTCCCTATGCTTTGAAGTACAACCTTCAGTGAACATATTACTCAATGCTTTAAAGTACAACATTCAGTGGCTATATTTCTCTAATCCCTCAAGTTCCAAAATCAAAGGCCATATTCCTTTACTCTTTAAAGTATAACATTTAGTAGCCATATTCATGTACTCTCAAAAGTATCTTATTCATTGATGACATTTCTCAAATCTCTAAAGTATCACATTCAGGGTCCATATTCCTATACCCTTTTAAGTACAACATTCAATGGCCATTCTCCTCTTTGCTTTAAAGTATCACAATCATTCTCCATATTCCTCTACCCTTTTAAGAACCAAATTTACTGACCCTATTCCTCCACTTNGCAAGACAACATTCTGAGAACAGATTTTGTATCAGTCCTATCACTCTAAAACAATGGTAACCCGTCACTGCTACAGTTTTGCGGATCTGCGCCACTGACGTGCCTGACATGGCTCTTGTCTTGAGAAACAACCTCGTTTAATGGGGTTGGCACAGATTTACAGCGATAGTGTTTGAAGTGAGCATCTTCTTGGTTGCGGCCCTTGAAGCTGCTCTGCGCCGAGTTGCTGCCCCTAGAGGGGTGAGGCTGCGAGTGGATCTTACGCAGTTGTTCGTCCTTGCTACTGCTATCTAGTTCTGGGGCAGATCTGCAAAACACGGAACATAAGTTCAAATTTAAGTCACGGAAAAATGCATAACATTAATAATTTCATAGTTGTGTTTTTTTACCTGCACTTAAAGAATATAATGGCAATAAATAGAAATAAAATAAAACAGATATCCATACAATTTTTTAAGATATTTCAATTTTTATTATATTTCTTTGTTAAAATGTGATTATCAGTTTTAGATTCATAACGAAACCACAATTATGAACTTCCCTATGATTTAAATACAATAGTTTGAAACATTTGATATTAAAATCAGTTTTCATTGTGTATATTTTGTTTATACAATTATTGATAACCTAGTGTGCAGAAAAATGTTATGAAAGATGTCTCCACTGCAGCAGATATTCCAAAAGTCAAAACACAAGGTCAGTAACTGTTGCTGTATACAAAAGTCAATCAAGCATTGATGAATGAGTATTATGTAGCTAGAAATGGTTGAGCCGTTGACATACATGTACTCAGTAACAACTAGAGCTTTGTCACAGACATGACGTATACCCCCGCATGCTGCATTGACACATAATATTTTGCATGCTGTCTCACAAAACAAGAGAAGCTTATTTATGGCAATTTTTAAGAATAATTATGCCATTATAATTTATGGCCATTTTGACCTTTGAACTCTTTTGCATGACACGCCATCCAATGACTGTGAACAAAATTAATGTACAGAGTAATTTTAAAATCTCACAATGAATGACATAGTTATGTCCCGGACAAGCTCATTTATGGCCGTTTTTGACCTTTGAACTGAAAGTGTGACCTTGACCTTGGAGATATCAACGTAATTCTTTCACACAACACACTGTTTAATGATGGTGAACAAATGTGCCAAATGATTTTAAAATCTCACAATGAACGACATAGTTATGGCCCGAACAAGCTTATTTATGGCCATTTTTGACCTTTGAACTTAAAGTTTGACCTTGACCTTGGAGATATTGCAGTAATTCTTTCGCGTGACACACTGTCCAATGATGGTGAACAAATGGGACAAATTATTTTAAAATCTCAGAATGAACGACATAGTTATGGCCCCAACAAGCTCATTTATGGCCATTTTTGACCTTTGAAATCAAAGTGTGACCTTGACCTTGGAGATATCATTGTTATTCTTTTTCGTGACACACCGTCCAATGATGGTGAAAAAATGTGCCAAATGATTTTAAAATCTCACTAGGAACGACATAGTTATGGCCTGGACATGCTCATTTATGGCCATTTTTTACCTTTCAACTCAAAGTGTGACCTTTCGCATGACACGCCATCCAATGACTGTGAACAAAATTAATGTACAGAGTTATTTTAAAATCTCACAATGAATCTCCAAGGACAATTAAGGTCACACTTTCAGTTCAAAGATCAAAAACGGCCATAAATGAGCTTGTCTGGGACATAACTATGTCATTAATTGTGAGATTTTAACTTGAAGATATCTACGTAATTCTTTCGCGGGACACACCATCCAATGATGGTGAACAAATGTTCCAAATGATTTTAAAATCTCACAATGAATGACATAGTTATGGCCCTGAAAGCTCATTTTTGGCCATTTTTGACCTTTGAACTCAAAGTGTGACCTTGACCATGGAGATATTCACGTAATTCTTTCGCGCGACACACCGTCCAATGATTGTGAACAAATGTGCCAAATGATTTTAAAATCTCACAATGAACGACATAGTTATGGCCCCGACCAGCATTTTACCTTTGAACTCAATGTGTGACCTTGACCTTGGAGATATCAACGTAATTCTTTCCCACGACACACCGTCTAATAATGGTTAACAAATGTACCAAGTCATTTTAAAATCTAACAATAAATGGAATAGTTATGGCCTGGACAAACTTTCGGTTTAAAACACATTTAGTGACCCGCCGACCTTGATTTTGACCCAGCATGACCCATATTCAAACTTGACCAAGACATCATCCAGATACAATTTCTGACCAAGTTTGGTGAAGATCTGATAATTTTCGGGACAGACAGACCGACCGACAAAATGACTCCTATATAACCCCCATTACCAATTGGTAATGGGGGTATAAATACAATAAGACTGGAAAAGTACAGTAGTAAAATGACTCTTTTTTCTGCCCATTATACTAAACTTATTAAAATAAAATTGGTTGTTCATCTAAATTTATTTGCATCTCAAAACATGCTATAAAACTGACTTTTTGAAATAAACACTCCCCTGCTGTGTGGTGTGATCCTTTCTGTAGATGTCAGCTCCAAAGCATCACATTCGGTGCCCATATTTCTCTTACTTCCTAATTCCTAAACTTTCTTAAGTATCAAATCCACTGCCCTAATTCCTGTACCCTTTAAAGTACTGTATGTATTCATCGAATCACCTTATTCCTAATGCCTCTTAAGTACCACATTCAGTGGCCTTATTCCTCTATGCTTTTAAGTACCACATTCAGTGGCCATATTTCTCTACGACTTTAAGTACCACATTCAGTGGCCATATTCCTCTACTCCTTTAAGTACCACATTCAGTGGCCATATTCCTAGAAGGTTTAAGTACCACATTCAGGTGCCATATTCCTCTACACTTTTAATACTACATTCAGTGGCCATATTCCTCTACGCTTTTAAGTACCACATTCAGTTGCCATATTTCTCTACTCTTTTTAGAACCACATTCAATGGCCACATTTCTCTAAGCTTTTAGTACCACATTCAGTGGCTATATTTCTCTACGCCTTTAAGTACCACATTCAGTGGACATATGTCTCTATGCCTTAAAGTACCACATGCAGTGGACATATTTCTCTACACCTTTAAGTACCCTATTCAGTGGACATATTTTTCTACGCCTTTAAGTACCACATTCAGTGGACATGTTACTCTACGCCGTTAAGTACCACATTCAGTGGACATATTTCTCTAAGCCTTTAAGTACCATATTCAGTGGCCATATTACTCTATGCCTTTAAGTACCCTATTCAGTGGACATATTTCTCTACGCCTTTAAGTACCACACTCAGTGGCCATATTTCTCTATGCCTTTAAGTACCACACTCAGTGGACATATTTCTCTATGCCTTTAAGTACCACATTCAGTGGACATATTACTCTACGCCTTTAAGTACCACATTCAGTGGACATATTACTCTACGCCTTTAAGTACCACATTCAGTGGACATATTACTCTACGCCTTTAAGTACCACATTCAGTGGCCATATTACTCTACGCCTTTAAGTACCACATTCAGTGGACATATTACTCTACGCCTTTAAGTACCACATTCAGTGGACATATTACTCTACGCCTTGAAGTACCACACTCAGTGGCCATATTTCTCTACGCCTTTAAGTACCACACACAGTGGCCATATGTCTCTACGCCTTTAAGTACCACATTTAGTGGACATATTTCTCTACGACTTTAAGTACCCTATTCAGTGGACATATTTCTCTACGCCTTTAAGTACCACCCTCAGTGGCCATATGTCTCTACGTCTTTAAATACCATATTCAGTGGCCATATTTCTCTACGCCTTTAAGTACCCTATTCAGTGGAAATATTTCTCTACGCCTTTAAGTACCACACTCAGTGGCCATATTACTCTACGCCTTTAGGTACCCTATTCAGTGGCCATATTTCTCTATGCCTTTAAGTACAACATTCAGTGGACATAGTTCTCTACGTCTTTAAGTACCACACTCAGTGGCCATATTTCTCTACGCTTTTAAGTACCACACACAGTGGCCATTTGTCTCTACACCTTTAAGTACCACATTCAGTGGACATATTACTCTATGCCTTTAAGTACCCTATTCAGTGGACATATTACTCTATGTCTTTAAAAGTACCCTATTCAGTGGCCATATTTCTCTACGCCTATAAGTACCACATTTAGAGGACATATTTCTCTACGCCTTTAAGTACCACACTCAGTGGCCATATTTCTCTACGCCTGTAAGTACCACACACAGTGACCATATGTCTCTACGCCTTTAAGTACCACATTTAGGGGACATATTTCTCTACGCCTTTATGTACCACATTCAGTGGACATGTTACTCTACGCCTTTAAGTACCACCCTCAGTGGCCATATTTCTCTACGCCTTTAAATACCACATTCAGTGGACATATAACTCTATGCCTTTAAGTGCCACATTCAGTGGACATATTACTCTATGCCTTCAAGTACCCTATTCAGTGGACATATTACTCTATGCCTTTAAAAGTACCCTATTCAGTGGAAATATTTCTCGACACCTTTTATAAAGTACCACATTCAGAAGACATATAACTCTATGCCTTTAAGTGCCACATTCAGTGGCCATATTACTCTATGCCTTTAAGAACCCTTTTCAGTGGCCATATTTCTCTACGCCTTTAAGAACAACATTCAGTCAGTGTTTTTTTTTCACCATTTTGGGAATGGGGCCGGGTCCCTTTGGATTGGGAAAAATTTGCGGTGTTTTCACTAAAATTGGGAAATTAGTGTTGTTGTTGTTTTGCCAACAAATGCTTAAAAACTGAGGATACAAGTGTGTCCAGTATTATATTTACTAAGGTTGATCTTATATGGATGGGATATGAAACCTTCCATTGGGAATTTTTAGCTCCCATTTGGGAAAAATATATACTTTTTTCAATTGGGAATGGGTCCGGTTACCGGACCCGATTTTGAATGAAAAAAAAACACTGTCAGTTGACATATTTCTCTACGACTTTCAGTACCACACTCAGTGGCCATATTTCTCAACGCCTTTAAGTACCACACACAGTGGCCATATGTCACTACGCCTTTAAGTACCACATTCAGTGGACATATTACTCAACGCCTTTAAGTGCCACATTCAGTGGACATATTACTCTATGCCTTTAAGTACCCAATTCAGTGGACAAATTACTCTGTCTTTAAAAGTACCCTATTCAGTGGCCATATTTCTCTACGCCTATAAGTACCACATTCAGTAGACATATTTCTCTATGTTTTTAAAAGTACTCTATTCAGTGGCCATATTTCTCTAGGCCTATAAGTACCACATTCAGTGGACATATTTCTCTACGCCTTTAAGTACTCTATTTAGTGGACATGTTACTCTATGCCTTTAATACCACAGTCAGTGGCCATATTTCTCTACGCCTTTAAGTACCACATTCAGTGGACATATTACTCTATGCCTTTAAGTTCCCTATTCAGTGGACATATTTCTCTTTGTCTTTAAAAGTACCCTATTCAGTGGCCATATTTTTCTACGCCTTAAAGTACCACATTCAGTGGACATATTTCTTTATGCCTTTAAGTACCCCACTCATTGACCATATTTCTCTACGCCTTTAAGAACCAAATTCAGTGGACATATTACTCTATGCATTTAAGTACACCATTCAGTGGCCATATTTCTCTATGCCTTTAAGTACCACACTCAGTGGCCGTATTACTCTATGCCCAGCCTTGTCATTATTAACCGATTGCCGATCAAATTCATCGGTTAAAATCTCCAGAAAATCGTTTTTTTTTCCCGAATCTTTAAAATTGCAATCGGAAGTTTTGATCTCGAAAACCGACAATAATTGACAAGGAATAACAGTAGAGCCTTTTGACCTGGGGCCGTTTTGACTAGCTACCGCTACACCGATAGCTTGCCGCGTTTTGTAAAATGGCTTTTGATTGCTTTATTGAGTCGGCATACGGCCAATCATGTGGCGCGGTAGAAATTAGTCAACATTTCTCACCGCCGCACAATACCGTGGTAGCAGTGTGCTACTGTGCATGCCAAAAATAAAAACATTGTAATGAAAAAATGTTTAAATACTGTGGCTTATAAAAATAAAGATAATTGTATAAGAAATTAATATATGTTTTAATTCACAGGTACGTCTACAATCAATTTATTTGTCGTTTTCAAGCTTAGGCCGAGTAATAGCGTTGAATTGGGACTCAATTTGCGTAAAACACATGTTCAATTAACCGTTATACTCCAACTCCGTTCCCTGCAAAAGATTCGAAAGGGGGAGCTAAGCACGTACTTTTACATATTTTGACGGTTGCTATTGAGTTATAAACACCCGATTGGTTTAGCGTGTTGATTGCTAGACAAAGGGAGCCAAGTTTGTCTGCGAGAACGGTGTGGCTTTATACCTTTAGACAGGAAGCGGCTTTCCTTTGATGACATCAAACTGTCAATTCACACAGATTGCAAATTTTTTAATAGGGTCCTCGGTCATTTGTTTACATGTTCAGTAAAGAAAAAACACCTGCTAACATGAAAACTTTGGATAAAATTATCAAAATAAAAACAATGTTGCAAACTGTAATTATATTAATTGGTAAGTATCAGTTAAAAGACGACGTTTTGTTTGTCGTAAATCAACGAGTTTTCTATACAACAACAACTACTTCTATAAACATTACCATGGGGATCGATCGATCGTTGTCGATTTATTTTATTGTATATACCAATATATATATATATATACTTGTAATAAATGTAATTTTATTTGAAAATCAGGTTTCAAACAAAGTTAAATTGATCGTTATCTCGTTAAACACGGAGTTCCCTCCGTGTTGTCCAACGCAGAGGGCCGCCGCATCGGCTTATCAATTTGCTGATCGTTAACCTCGGAGACCCCAATCATGCAAACTCTGCGTATCGCGCGACGTTCTTAATCTCCCTCCATAAGCGTGCCCGTGGAGTAGCGAGGGAAATTGGGGAAAACGCGTGGACTGTACTGTACAGTAAACTAAAAATGTGAAAATCTTAAAATTTTCTCTTCTTTTTAGACCTCATTTTAACTTTTTATGCTCTAAGAATAGCAGTTTTTTGTCCCTCAAAATGTCTAGAATTCATTTTCGGTCTGGGGGCTTCGCCCCCCTGGCCCCTCTACCAGGGCTTTGCCCTTGACCCCCGGCCTAATCAGTTACTTTNAGTGGTGAAGGGTCAAGGTCAAGGTCATCCTTCAAGGTCAAACGTCATATAGGGGGACATTGTGTTTCACAAACACATCTTGTTCTCAGCTACTTTCACTTTAATGCAATTTAGGTGCTTAATTTCATTAAAATACTTTTATATAATTTTATTGTTCAAAGAAATTCAGAACATAATAGATGTACATGTATTACTTTCCAAGTGACAATTTAAAATATAATTGCAAATCTAAAACTTGTGTAGGCAGCTTAGTAAATTATAAGTACCCAGGTGGGATAAAATTACAGTTTTTAAAAACTTTTTTGTTAATTAGCTGGGCTTCAGTAGGTCGTGGATCTTTTATAGAACTTGTACTGCTGTTATACTGTAGGGCTCCTGCATGATCTCTGAAAGAAAAACAAAGCAAACAATATTACAAGAAAGTCATAAGTTTTTTTACATTCATCTGTAAAAGTAAATGTGCAGCAATCATATGATTGAATATCTATACTTTAATGCTCTTTCATATTTTTATCTATTTTAGATATTTCATATCACTGCTCAATTCTGTACATCTGACTTTTTTGTATTCGAGCGAAAATTTAAGATCCTAAGTAGTTTGCAAGCGGGCTTTAATCTACTTGCAAACAGGAAAACTGAGACTTTAAAGTGAATAAATTGGTGATTTAACTTATATGTTTATAATGACTCTCTTTTATTTTGAAATTTATATTGTTGTTTTCTTAAATGCCCCAAAACGGGGTACACTAGCATGTTTCTGGAAACTCAAACATATATAGGAATTTTATATTCAGATATTGCTATATGAAAGTTATGCTAATTTGCTAATTCATATAAAAATAACCTGTAATTGAAACTAGACCAAAATATTGGATACCAAAAAGACAAAATACTTTCAGGTGGTTAACACTTAATTACTTATATGAGCCCGGGGCATAACAATATTTACCATGAATTTATGGCCATGTTAGTCCTCTTGGTAAATGCGCCAAAAGAGCCGCTTTGCTGTCTTGGGTTATTTCCCTGCCAAACTCTGCAGTATCTTCCATCAACTGGTCAGCTACAGTTAAAGCACATATGAAAATGTATATAGAAAAGAATTCAAGTATTGTTTTAAATATTTAGTAAAATGGTCTTTTAATAATAACTTACAATGAAGTTAATACATCACAAAGCATAGCATAACAAAATTTGTTGGTATGATTAGTACAAATTTATTATTGCTATAATTAGAAAGATGTGTAATTCTATTGGTATGAAAATGCACAGTGAAACCTATAAAACAATGCTATTGGTTTAATTAATTTATTTATAAACATTAACAGCATTAATGAGCATTGAGTTCTTATCATGCACAGCACATAACTCCCTTAGCCTCAGTTCCCTAGCCATGCATTATAAACTTCCGATACTACATTCAAGCTTATTAATATCTCCACATAGGACTTCCTTTATCAAGCTGCAAACTGCACTTAGTGAAAATGTGTGTGACAGCTGCTTTTAAACTTCTATATTTGCCATACTTTTACCTAAAATGTCACATAAAAAAGGTCTACAATGATGACATAAGAAGAATAAATTTAAAGGAATATTTAAAAATAATGAAAAGCACAAACCTTCAGTTGGTGTTCTATTCCTAGACAGACTTCTGAAACACTTGTATGCATCACTTTTTAACAACATTTCATGTCACTTTCCAAATGATATCCATACATTATTATTTTAAGAAATTCTTGTTAATGGAAAAACTCATTAACTCTACTGTTTGTGAAATTACATTAACTTCATTTTAACAACAAGTTTAACCTGCATTTTTTCTTCAATACGCCTTCACCAGAATTTCAATCTAACAGGTAAACTTTCTGTATTTGAACTCAGCCAATCAGAAAAGGCCGTGATATTTTATAACCAATAGATTAGCCGCAGACACATCTGACTCACACACAGGCTTCTCAGATAGTTTGTTAATTGCAAACCTGGACTGTAGTTAAATATTGAGTGTGTATACACCTTGAACAGGGTTAAGGAATTTAAACTTGTAGACATTGCTTTGAAAGTTACTACTATTACTTCTACTACTAGTACTACTACTACTACTACTACTTCTGCAAAACTACTACTACTATTACAACAGCCACAACAACAACAACAACTACCTACTACTACTACTACTACTACTACTACTGCTACTACTACTACTACTACTACTGCTACTTCTACTTCTACTACTACTACTACTACTACTACTACATCTACTACTACTACTACTACTACTACTACTACTACTACTACTACTACTACTACTACTAGTACTTCAACTACTACTGCTACTACTACTGCTACTACTACTGATGCTGCTGATGCTGCTACTGCTACTACTGCTGCTGCTGCTACTTCTACTACTACTACTGCTGCTGCTGCTAATGCTACTTCCTTAACTACTACTACTACTGCTGCTACTAGTATTGTTATTATTATTTATACTACTATTGCTACCATTACTGCTACTATTCCTGTAAATGCTAAAACAACAACACAATAGTAACTGCTACTGTCACTTAAATTTGCACCAATAGTATAATTATCAGTAGTTTAACTGCTTGTACAACTTATACAACAACCACTTTTACTTCTACTCCTACAACATATTCTTCTGCCAGCACCAGCATTACTACTTCTACTACTACTACTACTACTACTACTATAACTACTACTATTTCTGCCCAAACTATGCACATTGTTTTATGTTTTAATCATATGTTGTGTAAATTGTTGAACTCTGATTTACTTTGAATAAAATGTGTTGCATTTTTATAAGTTATTTTCTCCTTTTATAAAGTCTAAGTTTTTTCCAGGGTTAGCTGAAAATGTTAGAGTCTTTTCCATGCTTAAAAAATTCTATGTTCCACTTTCAATGCTATCTGGAAATATTTTCCAGGGTTATCCAGCCTAAATCCAGCGTTTTCCATTCCTTTTCCATGCTTTTCCATCCAAGGCTGGAAAATGCTTGGAAAAAAAGTCCACGTTTCATGGACATTTCTAGAACAAAACCCTGGAAAACCCTGGAAACTGTTTTAAATTCCAGGGATTACCATGGAATTCCATGTTATACCATGGATTTCCAGCCTAAGTTCCATGATTACCCTGGACAATGTACACCCGGGGGTGCATGCTGTGTGTTTGGTGGTGATGGTGTGTGTGCGGTGTATTTGGGGGTGATGGTGTTTTTGATGTTGATGGTGTGTGTGCGGTGTGTTTGGGGGTGATGGTGTGTGCAGTGTGTTTGGGCGTGATGGTGCATGCTGTGTGTTTGATGGTGATGGTGTGTGGGGTGTGTTTGGGGTTGTTGGTGTGTGCGGTGTGTTTGGTGTGTGCGGTGAGTTTGGGGGTGATGGGTGTGTGCCGTGTGTTTNACATGCATTAAGCCCACTATTCACACCGAGTCCTGCACCTGCATTAAGGCCACTATTCACACCGAGTCCTACACCGTCATTAAGCACACTATTCTCACCTAGTCCTGCACCTTCATTAAGTCAACTTTTCCCACTGAGGCCTGCACCTTCATTAAGAACAATATTCTCACCGCGTCCTGCACCTTCATTAAGTCCACTATTCTCACAGAGTCCTGTACCTTCATTAAGTCCACTATTCCCACCGAGTCCTGCACCTTCATTAAAAACGATTTTCTCACCAAGCTCTGCACCTTCATGAAGCACACTATTCTCACAGATTCCTGCACCTTCATTAAGTCAACGATTCCCACCGAGGCATGCACCTGCATTAAGCCCACTATTCTCACCGAGTCCTGCACCTTCATTTAGAACACTATTCTCACCGAGTGCTGTACCTTCATTTAGGGGTATTGGTGTGTGTGCTGTGTGTTTGGAGTGATAGTGTGTGCGGTGTGTTTGGGGCTGATGGTGTCTGTGCGGTGTGTTTGGGAGTGATGGTGTCTGTGCAGTGTGTTTTGGGGTGATGGTGTGTGTGTGCGGTGTGTTTGGGGGTGATGGTGTGTGTGTGTGCAGTGTGTTTGGGGTGATGGTGTGTGTGTGGTGTGTTTGGGGGTGATGGTGTGTGTGCGGTGTGTTTTGGGGTGTTGGTGTGTGCGGTGTGTTTGGGGTTGTTGGTGTGTTTTCATTTTTTTATATCTCATTGTTTCCCTTCATAAAGTACACTATTCCCACCGAGTCCTGCACCTTTATTAAGAACACTATTCCCACCGGGTCCTGCACCTGCATTAAGTCCACTATTCCCACCGAGTCCTGCACATGCATTAAATCCACTATTCCAATCGAGTCATGCACATTCGTTAAGTACACTATTCTCACAGAGTCCTGCACGTTCATTAAGCACACTATTCACACAGAATCCTGCACCTTCATTAAGCCCAATATTCCCACCAAGTCCTGCACCTTCATTAAGCCTGCTATTCTCACCGAGTCCTGCACCTCCATTAAGCACACTATTCCCACCGAGTCCTGCACCTTCATTAAGTCCACAATTCCCACTGAGTCATGCACCTTCATTAAGCCCGACTATTCTCACCAAGTCCTGCACCTTCATTAAGCACACTATTCTCAACGACTCCTGCACCTTCATAATGTCCACTATTCTGACCAAGTCCTGCAACTTCATTAAGCATACTATTCTCAACGAGTCCTGCACCTTCATTAAGTCCACTATTCTCACCNGGGATGTTGGTGTGTGCGGTGTGTTTGGTGTGTGTGTGATGTGTTTGGGGGTGATGGTGTGTGCGGCGTGTTTGGGGATGATGGTGTGTGTGCGGTGTGTTTGGTGTGGGTGCGGTGTGTTTGGGGGTGATAGTGCGTGCTGTGTGTTTGGGGGTGATGGTGTGTATGCGGTGTGTTTGGGGTGATGGTGTGTGTGTGGTGTGTTTGAGGTTGATGGTTTGCGTGCGGTGTGTGCGGTGTGTTTTGGGGTGTTGGTTCGGCGGTGTGTGTGCGATGTGTTTGGGTTGTTGGTGTGTGCAGTGTGTTTGGGGGTGATGGTGTGTGTGCGGTATGTTTGTAGGTGATGGTGTCTGTGCGGTGTGTTTGAAAGTGATGGTGTGTACAGTGTGTTTGGAGACGATGGTGTGTGTGCGGTGTGTTTGCTGTGTGTGAGGTGTGTTTGGGGGTGTTGGTGTGTGCAGTGTGTTTGGGGGTGATGGTGTGTGCTGTGTGTTTGGGGGTGATGGTGTGTGTTTGGTGTGTGTGCGGTGTGTTTGGGGGTGATGGTGTGTGTGCAGTGTGTTTGGGGCTAATGGTGTGTGTTTGGTGTGTTGTGGTGTGTTNACTCATAGTTTCATACTATATACTGTCATTTCAGTTGTCAGTATCACTTTTTTCATTGAAATTCATATTCGCGAATAAATATTCGTATTCGCCACCCTGTATATGTGATACGTATCGTATTCGGCACCTAGTGTATTCGTTACAGCCCTAGACTGCAGTGTGTTTGGGCATGATGTTGTGTGTGCGGTGTGTTTGGGGGTGTTGGTGTGTGCGGTGTGTTTGGTGTGTGTGCGGTGTGTTTGGTGTGTGCGGTGTTTTTGTGGGTGATGGTGTGTGCGGTGTATTTGGGGCTGATGATGTGTGTGCGGTGTGTGTGGTGTGTTTGGGGGTGATGGTGTGTGCGTTAATCTTGGAATGTTTTAGCGCTAGCAAAAGAGGAAAATAGGAGTGTCAAAAAAAACAAAAAAAACTGGTGATTTCAAACGATAATAATGATCGAGGAAAACCTGTTAAATACTGTTCATAGAATGTAACCCCTATACTAAGGGAATGTGGTGTGTGTATGGTAGGATTCAAGTCNAGCAGTTATGCAATACTTTATGCAGATAATTTAAAGAATGTGTTATTCTGGTTACTATATGAATTAATCTGCCATTATATTTGAGGTTTTAAAACCATACATGTAAATTAAATAGCACTGTATATTTGAAAAGTTAACAAAAATACTTGTCAATGAAAAAAGTAAGTGAATAGCCTGTTTTAATTAATTAAAAATCTTATGATATTTAAGCAAATGTATTTATATGATCATTAATAAACCTAAATGTGTACTACTTCAGAAGCCATCAAGCACGCCTTTCCAAACACAACGAACAGTGGAACGGAGTTTTTCATAAATGAATGGCTTCCAAATGCCAGTGACTGCCATGAGGGTGAACGCACCAAGCCATCAACGATGACATCAGCCATGGCCAAAGAAGATTATGATGATTAGTTACAATTTCTAATATATGTTACTGTTAATTGTGTTAATAGTTACAACTTATAAGGTTTACAATTTAAATCTTAACTTAAAACACTTCAAATTATTACTTGTATTGTGTCATCCTTTTATATATATTCTTAAGTATTAATGTGTTAAGTTAACATAATAACATGAATAGAATTTAAAATGCGAAATATTAAGAAAATAGTTTGCCCAAAACGGGGCTAGAACCATTCGTCTAATAAATGTTATAACTATATAAATAGGGTAACTGACATTTTGTAAATTGTTCAGGAGTGCATATTTTCCGAAAAACAGTGAGAGCAATTACATTATTTTTTGCACTCAAAATATTTCCGTGTTGAAATTAAAGTTACTGCTCCTCTCTTAACTATTTATTGTTTAAAAAAAAACATCTAAATTTGGAGTAAGGTTTTGTTTTTCAAATTGTTATATAATACTTATCAGAAAATTGGAATACGGAAAATTGTTTATTGTTTTAATAAAACAGTTTTTTGCTTCTCCTTTTACAAAATGTCAGTTACACGACTTTTTACATTCAGAAAATGAAATGTGTTTGCTCATGTCAATTTNCATCCGGACTGTTATAAGAAATCTGTTGTTTATACTTTATTTATATAAGTGATCTTTGTGTTGTTACACAATTTTAAGAGATTTAACAGAAACTAGCTACTCTACAAATTTTAACGGAATTAACCAAAACTAGCTATTCCAACAAATTCAAGCATTTCGGGTTTGTAACACTTTATAATTTTATCAATTTCAAATGATCACTATTCATAAACTAAACTGTATTTTCATCATCAGTCTACACAGCGTCGCCATATAGTGTCATTTTGACAATCTGTGAACAATGCCCTTCAGGGCTTGCCTTTCTTTACCCAAATTTGCATCCATATATAAACAATCTTGTTAAGTTTGCTATAATGGGCAGAGTTAGCCCTGCCCTTTAAGACCGTATATTGTTCCAAATAGGTAGTTGAGATTAGATTGTAGAAAAGTGCATTGTTAAACTAATTATGTACATGGATTAAATTAATTGTCCTTAATTCCTGTTTCATGCATGTTGTGTGTTATACTTACATACATACGCCTTTATCCATTGTATACATCAGTACTTTTATTAGGTCATTTTAAAACTGATAAAACTTAATATTTTTAAGTCAGCAGGATTTTTTTGTTTATTTTTGTATTTAATCGTGTTGTTGCCTTAAGAGGGCACATTTTGATCAACATATCGCTGTTTTTCAATTTCAACCGTACCTGAATATTTGTCATGTAAAAGTTTTGATAAAGTTTAACAAAATTATGCATGTCATCAAATAGATTTAATATTGAGACAGGTAGATGGGCTAGACCTGAGTCTATTGTATAAGATCAACAAGTGTTTTATTTGTTATAAACTCCAAAACTAGTTTAATTTTATTCTTGAATGTAAAGAATATAAGGAACTGAGATAAAAATATATTCAATTGTATTACAGACAAAGACCAAATATGTACACATTTATGGAGCTAATTACATTGACTATTAGTAAAAAAATTGTGAGTGTTATATTTATCACTCTTTTCAGGTTCAATCGCATTATACCTTTGAATCATCAATTTAATGTATTCTGATGTGTTTTGTACCGCATATATCTTGTTGTTAGTTTAATTGTCTTTGTTATGTACCACATATAAAAAATGTTGTTACTTACACATTATAAACAGGGACCCAACCCAGACTTTATGGATAGTTTGCCATTTTAAAATTGTAAAAACATACTTGCTTTGAACACCTGTATTAATAAGGATGTAATAAAAGCTATGTTCTTATCTTATGAAATTTAGTGTAATTTAAACCCAGTGCCCCAGATAATTATTTGGGAAATAGGGTTTTCACCCATTGATTTTGAAAAATATGGTGATTTCAGTTTTTAAATATGGTGAAATAAGTTATAAAAATGTTTACCTCAAAATCATTGCTACTATACTTCTGTTGCACAGACTGGGTGCACATTTCAACTTTTTTGTGTCCCGTCCATGTCAACAATTTCTAACCAGGGGTATGATTTTTTCCACTTTTGACATGTTTTTTTCAGTCACAGACTTTCTGTCATGTTTTTTGGATGTCAACTCGCTACTTTCAACTGCTGCATAAACAGTTTCTAACTGAAAGTATAGACGCTTTACAAATACAAGCACATCGTAAATATTTTGGTCAGACGCTTAATTTGCTATGAAATTTTGTCCGCATAGCGTTTGAATAACTTCGACTGTTTTGCCCCTCCGTTATCCAGGCGCTTTCTTACTTTCGAATAAATAAAAACATCGTCGCGGTGCGATAATTATTCCAAAGAGAAAATACCAAAATTGAGCAAAGCATTTCGATCGAGGCTTGTATCGTACGAATCAAATTTAAAGAATTAGCGTAAAAGTCAAATAGATTGCGTTTTCAATACGCATTATATTGAATTTCTTTGCGTTTTTAAAAAAAAAACGCAGATAAGCAGCTTATCTGGGGCACTGTCAAACTCAAGACTGTTTAAAAGACTGCAGTTAAACTGGTTGTGATTATTTTTTATTTATTGGATATGTCACATGTTGTTGTTGTTGTTGTTTTGTTATAGTTTTCAACACATTTTATTTCGAGATTGCAAACAAATACATTTACAATTATTAACAATAACACAATCATGTAATGCAATCAGATATGAAAAAAATAACATACGCAACACATCTTAGATTTGCTATATAAATTCTTAACGCATGTAATTTTGTGTTGAAAAAAACATTTAAGGAATATAGAAGAAAACAAAAGAGACATTTTCCAGTATGTATAGATCAATATGGATGTATGAATTGTGATATCAGATGAAAAAGGCATAGATACAAATATTACTAGGTGCGTATAAGGAAATATATATACATTTTTCAGTGAGTAAAGACAAACAATTATGTATAAATTGTAATAACAGATGAAAAGGCATAGCGAAACAATAAATGGTGTTTTTTAATTTTATTCTATGACACATAGGTCCTACCTTTAATTTTATTTAACTTATGTTTTGCTATAAAATGCATTTGCTTTAAAAGAAACTACAACACTAATCAAGTTTAAATTCTAAGTNGTAAATATTTTGGTCAGACGCTTAATTTGCTATGAAATTTAGTCTGCATAGCATTTGAATAACTTTGACTGTTTTGCTCCTCCTTCATCCAGGCGCTTTTTTACTTTCCAATAAATAAAAGGGGGCACACTACAGTTTTTCCCGATACGGCTACTGGCTGCCGGGTTGGGAGCACTGTCCATCCTCACAGCTGACACAACGTCTACACCTGAAATCATACAAAACATATTTTCAGTATTGTTGGGGATATGTCTTCCAAAAAATACATATTAAGCCATGGTGAACCCACTTGCTCAATATTTTTATCATTGAAATTCAGCCAATTTGGGGGTCTGAATGTCACCTGTTTTCGCGGCCATTTCCGTGATTTTCAACATAAATTTACCACTTAACTGCAAATGCCAGTTCATTAAACACTTTCGGTTTTACTGCATCACTAACCAGATATTTGACCGACACCGATGAAACCTAGGGTCATCCACGTGTTTTTTCACAGAAATTAAGTTGAGTGGAGGCCCCTTTAAAATTCGTGCAAAATTAGCCTTCGGAGCTAGAAACCAGCATGTAAGTATTTCATGACCTTGGCAGCCCAGCAGAGACACTGGCTATGCACGGGACACATTTTCGAATTCACTAAGCATGCATTTCAAATCACCACCACTCAAATCTGATACTTTTAACTTGTAAAACACTATTATTGTTGCTCAGTTTCATTGTATCCTATTTATTAGAAATTTCTCCACAGCCAATTCGTCACTTAGGCTAAAAACTGTAGTGCTACCAAAACATCGCCGCTGTGCGATAATATGTCCAAAGAGAAAACACCGAAATTGAGCAAAGCATTTTCGATCAAGGCTTGTATCGTACGAATCAAATTTAAAGAATGAGCGTAAAAGTCAAATTGCGTTTTCAATACGAATTATATTGAATTTCTTTGCGTTTTTAAACATTTTAAAAGGGTTGAAACGCAGAAACGCAGCTTATCTGGGGCACTGTAAACCTCAAGACTCGTTTTGATTGGTTAAGGAAATACAGTCTGAACGAATCCTTAACAGACTGCAGTACAAATGGTTGTGATTATTTTTTATTGATTGGATATGTCACATGTTGTTTTTTGTTGTTTTTTTTTGTTTTCAACACATTTTATTTCTAGATGGCAAACAAATACATTTAAAATTATGAACATTTTTCATTTTTAGATCTCATTGTTTCCCTTCATTAAGTACACTNATCTGGACCAAACTGGATTTTATGGATGTCGGATTAAACAGAAAATATAAGTGGGTGAAAAAGGGTGAAATACTAGCTAGAACCGGTTTTTATGTAAATATCAGATTAAAACTTGTCATTAAGTGATCATGCTTGTTGGATTGTTGGGAGCCATGGCCGATTCGCGTTATATTGGAAATCACGATATATCGAATCGCGATGTATTGGAGCTGTTGTGTATACGCCTTTAAGTACCACATTCAGTGGACATATAAATCTACGCCTGTAAGTAACACATTCAGTGGACATATTTCTCTATGCTTTTAAGTACCCTATTCAGTGGAAATTACTCTACGCCTTTAAGTACCCTATTCAGTGGCCATATTTCTCTACGCCTTTAAGTACCACATTCTGTGGACATATTGCTCTACGCCTTTGAGTACTACATTCAGTGGCCATAATACAGTACGCGTTTGAGTACCCTATTCAGTGGCCGTATTTCTCTACGCCTTAAAGTTCCACATTCAAGGGACATATTACTTTATGCCTTAATGTACCACATTCAGTGGACATGTTCTCTACGCCTTTTAGTACCACACTCAGTGGACATATTTCTCTACGCCTTAAAGTACCACATTCAGTGGACACATTTCTCTACGCCTTAAAGTACCACAATCAGTGGACATGTTACTCTACGCCTTTAAGTACCACATTTAGTGGCCATATTTCTCTACGCCTTTAAGTACCACATTCAGTGGACATATTTCTCTACGCCTTTAAGTACCACACTCAGTGGACATATTACTCTACGCCTATAATATCCACATTCAGTGGACATATTACTCTACACCTTTAAGTACCACATTCAGTGGACATATAACTCTTAACACCTTTAAGTACCACATTCAGTTGACATATTGCTCTACGCCTTTAAGTACCACATTCAGTGGACATAATACTCAACGCCTATAAGTACCACATTCAGTGGACATATTACTCTATGCCTTTAAGTACAACATTCAGTGGACATATTTCTCAATGCTTTTAAGTACCACATTCAGGGGCCATAATACTCTACACCTTTAAGTACAACATTCAGTGGCCATATTACTCTACACCTTTAAGTACCGCATTCGGTGGCCATATTTCTCTACACCTTTAAGTACCACATGCAGTGGCCATATTTCTCTATGCTTTTAAGTACCCTATTCAGTGGACATATTACTGTACACCTTTAAGTAACACATTCAGTGGACATATTTCTCTATGCTTTTAAGTACCACATTCAGTGGACATTTTACTCTACACCTTTAAGTACCACATTCAATGGCCATATTCCTTAAGGCCTTTAAGTACCCTATTCAGTAGACATATTACTCTACGCGTTTAAGTACCACATTCAGTGGATATATAACTCCTAACGCCTTTAAGTACCACATTCAGTTGACATATTACTCTACGCCTTTAAGTAACACATTCATTGGCCATATTTCTCTACGCCTTTAAGTACCACATTTAGTGGCAATATCTCTCTATGCTTTTATATTACTCTACACCTGTAAGTACCATATTCAGTGGCCATAAATCTCTATGCTTTTAAGTACCACATTCAGGGGCCNGGACATATTTCTCCATGCCTTTAAGTACCACATTCAGTGGACATATTACTCTATGCCTTTAGGTACCACATTCAGTGAACATATTTCTCTACCCCTTTAAGTACCACATTCAGTGGACATATTGCTCTACGCCTTTAAGTACCACATTCAGTGGACATATTGCTCTACGCCTTTAAGTACCACGTTCAGTGGCCATATTACTCTACGCCTTTAAGTACCACACTCATTGGACATATTACTCTAAACTTATAATTACCACATTCAGTGGAAATATTACTCTACATCTTTAAGTACCACATTCAGTGGACATATTGCTCTATGCGTTTAAGTACCACATTCAGTGGACATATAACTCTAAACGCCTTTAAGTACCACATTCAGTTGACATATTACTATACGCCTTTAAGTACCACATTCATCAACATATTGCTCTACGCCTTTAAGTACCACATTCAGTGGCCATAATTCTCTACGCCTTTAAGTACCACATTCAGTGGCCATATTTCTCTATGCTTTTAAGTACCCTATTCAGTGAACATATTCCTCTACGCCTTAAAGTACCTGACATTGAGGGGTCATATTACTCAACGCCTTTAAGTACCACAATCATTGGCCATATTACTCTATGCCTTATAGTATCACACTAAGGACATATTTCTCTACACCATTAAGCACCACATTCAGGGGCCATATTACTCTACGCATTTAAGTAGCACATTCAGTGGACATAATAGTCTACACTTTTAAGTACCACATTCAGTGGACTAATTACTCTACACCTTTAAGTACCACACTCGGTGGACATATTACTCTACGCATTTATGTACCCTATTCAGTGGCCATATTTTTCTACGCCTTTAAGTACAACATTCAGTGGCAATATACTCTATGCCTTTAAATGCTACATTCAGTGGACATATTTCTCTACACCTTTTAGTACCACATTCAGTGGCCATATTTCTCTACGCCTTTAGGGGCCATATTTTTCTAGGCGGTGTGTTTGGGGTGATGGTGTGTGTGTGATGTGTTTGGGGTTGATGGTGTGTGCGGTGTGTTTGGGTGTCATGGTGTGTGTGCGGTGTGTTTTGGGGTGATGCTGTGTGCAGTGTGTTTGGGGGTGATGGTGTGTGTGCTATGTGTTTGGGGGTGATGGTGTATGTGCGATGTGTTTAAAGCGATGGTGTGTGTGTGATGTGTTTGGGGGTGATGGTGNGCGGTGTGTGTGTATCGACCTACTATATGAAAACTTATGATTTTTTTTAGCTATATAAATTCAGGCAAAATTATACAATAATTATACCAAATAAATGAGAAAAAACCTACAACGAAAATATAAAAAGTAAACATCAGGGAAAAAGCGTTTTTGGCGTTTACATCAGACCCGAAGGAACTGATATGCTCTGAGCAGCTTTCGTTATGTTTCAGGAACAATTTAAACTTGACCGTGATATCACAAGATCAAATGTTCAGAACAAGATTCGTGATAATTGGTCAAACGATGTGACGTCTAGAGTGTTCAGAAGCTTTTTATTTAGTTTAACGCAGTGACGTATATTTCAACTGCAGTTTGAAACTTGTTTGATATTAACATTGGGACCAATGTTCTGACGAAGTTGCATGATTAATGGGCAATACATGTGACATGAAGCAGTATCACAACAACTGAGAACAAGTTATCACAAAAAATCACCATGAGCATTTTGTGCTCAGGTGAGATAAAAACTAGTAATAGTAAATAATGAAACGTTTAAAAGAAACCTTATCACGCTGAATAGCTGGTAGACCACTTTTTAAATGCTATGAGATTACATGATTCAGTCCATACTTTAAAAGCTAAAACTATTCGTGTGCATTGTCAGTCTTTATAAGTCCAGTCGGGCCATCGTTGTTTGTTTCTACTAGTATTTATTGTAATATTGTTTTCCAAAGCCGTTGCATACTGGCGATTCAGGTTAAAATAAACTTTGTAATTTTAAGTTTATGTTTCAAATATTGTCAATAAATTCAAATCTTCAACTACACGAAAAAAAAAAACAATATTTTAAACATTATTTTTAGATCATTTTATTTGACGTTTTTTCCAATATTTGTGTTCACGCTGCTTATCCGCTTTACAAAATAAAGGTGATACAAGTCGTTCCAAAACTGTAATATTCAAAAGATCAACTCATGCAAATTATAAACACTATTGAATAAAGTAAAATGCATGCAATGTTTGAATTGTTTGTAACTTAAACCGTCGTTTTTACGTGAATAACACAAAAGTAATGATCCCGATAGGCATTTGAGAATATTGATTGAACATTTGCTAAATTTAATAAGCTCAATTACGTGGTTCAACAGAGGGATTTAGTAACATTTTCAATACAGCTATACATGATTTCATATCATTTGTATTCATAATGTGTGTTTATTTTTAGCTTACTAAGCACAACGAGTTATTCAAATCAGACAGGGTCCGCCGTCCGATGTCGTTGGTTATCTGCTTTGTGTCGTGGTCGTGCTCTTCAACGTTTAGCTTTTTGGCACTCCAGAGATAACATTTTTAACTCGATCTTGGTTAAATGATAATATGGACAATGTTTTGACCAAAATGCCAGATTTGTTGATTTGAGTTAAAATTTTGATCTCATCTTTGAAAGACATTTTTACGACTTTAGGAGAAACAATAATGACTCAAGCTCCACTCCAGTCTGAGTATTTCTGTGTCGTGTTCAATAAAGATTAACCGTTAAAATGTATCGAGTCTTTTTTAAGTTCAAGTGTCATAACCGGCTAGGGACGTTTTATGGAAGATGTAATTCTCATGTGTTTAAAATTGAAAGTGTTAAAAAAAAACACATTGCGCTTACTAACGTAAACCAACGAAGTTTTGAAAACAGAAACGGAAAACATGGACCCACTAATTTTATGGTACTGGTTTTAACACGTTATTGAAACATGTGTCCAAAACTGACCAACATTTTTGAAAATTCACATGTTATTGAGATCTTATTGTACAGCTTACCAGAAATGATGATGTTTTTGTTTGTTTTAAAGTAACACCTATAAGTTTCACATGTGATCAAAATTGCACATTGGAAAAAATAAAAGATTACCTCTTTCACATTCAGTTATGGATATTCATCACAATTAGAGTATATAAAAAAGTGTTAACAGTACTGAGAGTTCATATAAATTAATGTATTCGAAATTGCGTAAAGAACACAAACTAATGTATCAATTATATTCCCTTAACCTACTTTCGCACGCTAAGAAGGTTTACATAGGGGGGGGGTGTGGACAGACTGACTTCAAAAAAAGAAGATATACATCAGTGCCGTTAAGTACTACACATATATGCATATCAATACTAGTTTCGAGTAAGCAACTGGGATATGGACTTCAATCTTATTTTTTCTGGTGATCTGGGAATTAAGTTTATTCATTAACTCGTGTACGGGGTATTAAAGGCTACTGTACAGAGTATTGTTTCATATGATTGGCTGTATCATTGCAGACAATCGACCGTGGTTTATTTTCAATTGTCATTGTATGCTCTAGTTGTAGATAGAGTTATCGTTCGCTTTACGCCTACGTCATGCGTAGTATAAATAACCGGATATATATATATATATATACATGTATATAGTAATTCCATAATTCCTGACATATTAACAGCCAGCTCATTTCTAAGTCATAACTATGTTACTGTAAATCAGACGCGAAATATAATATGTTGATCATGTTTAACACTATTTTAGCCTCAGTCACACATTGCTAGCTATGTTTTTCTGAAGTGGGAAAATACAAAAATCAAAAGTCTGTTATATAGCGATGCTATTTGGGCGGTGTTAAAACTGTCCGGTCGAATTCAGGAGAATTGCAACGCCGTCGGGATTATGTTAGGAATTTATAGTACTTAAAGTTATTATATTAGATGTTGTCACACACTAATTCTAAAGCATACGTTATATCATACAGATAAACCGGCATAATTTATTATGTCATAAAGTATTCATTGTCTCATAAAATTAACTTGCTGACAAAAAATAGATCTAATGTCGCCTGGTCTTCACACATTGCGTTGATGTCTGTATTACGTGTTTGAAAGAGTCAAATTCTTTGAAAGCAACAAAGGTATCCAATTGAAATGTGTATTACGCNAAACTTGCGTTTCTGGTGTATCACACGCTCATTCTGCACTTGGAAAAGCTTTGAAATAATTAAAAATGGTTAAATTTTGCACTCCGTGAAAAAACACGACTTCTTCCGTCCACGCATGCGCACCATTTTTTGTATGGTACACAAGACTTTAACATGACATTTTACCTTGTCACTTAACTCAAATCCCTTTTCATTTGCCCATGCAAGAAATAATTCAAGTTTATTGTCATCTAAAGTAACTTTACTTCTTTTAATATCGTGATTTTCATCAGTTTTTTCTAACGCATTTCTCTTCATGGACGCAGCCATTTTGGTTTTTGCAATTGGAAATATTTCGGTCGTTATCGTCAACAACAATCCGGTAATAAACTGTCAATATTTCGTACAAATTGTAGTTTAAAATAAAATAAGGTGTTATGTGTACGCCTATTATTGTAACAGTTATATTAATTAATTCTAGCTTATAGATATGCGTTGTTTATACATACTTCAATACCTCTTATTACTAGAGAAGCACACATGTGATAATTATATGTGTGTGTGTGTGTGTGTCACAGTAATTCCATAATTCCTGACATATTAACAGCCAGCTCATTTCAAAGTCATAACAATGTTACTGTCAATCAGACGCGAAATAAAATATGTTGATCATGTTTACCACTATTTTAGCTCAGTCACACATTGCTACACGTAGCTATGTTTTTCTGAAGTGGGAAAATACAAAAAACAAAAGTCGGTTATATAGCGATGCTATTTGGGCGATGTTAAAACAGTCCGGTCCAATTCAGGAGAATTGCCACGCCGTCGGGATTATGTTAGGAATGTATAGAACTTAAAGTTATTTTTTTAGATGTTGTAACACACTTATTCTAAAGCATACGTTATATCATACAGATAGACCGGCATAATTTATTATGTCATAGATTATTCATTGTCTCATAAAATAAACTTGCTGACAAAAAATAGATATAATGTCGCCTGGTCGTCATATATTGCGTTGATGTCTGTGTTACGTGTTTGAAAGAGTCAATTTCTTTGAAAGCAACAAAGGTATCCATTTGAAATGTGTAATACGTGTTCATTACGGGTAATCGATATCAACCACGCTGGCGACCATGTGATTTATTTTCCTAGATGTATCTGTCATTTTACACAATATATATGTTGACCCTTTTGGCAAGGAATATATTATGACATACTTTTTTCCAAATGCATATAATATGCTACCGATGAATTTACCATTCTTAAAGACATTGCGGAACTGATTCGATAAGAAAATGCCGAGTGTATTATTCGTGAAATATTTCGTAAAATAGAGTTAACCCATACAAAATCAGTCATTTGAATAGCAATAGCCAAAATTTTAACGCTATATGTGGCCTGGTAACATAGATTTAACGAGATACAAAATTCTTTTTTTTTATTTTTTGTTGGACAAAAGAATATTATTGGTTGCCATAGCTTGCAAAAAGACCAGAAAAACGTTCAATCATGAGTGTTGTTTGCATAGATCTATTTGCGCTTTTAAATTCGTGAACTTGCTGCTATATGTTAAATCATATACCCAACATGACTAAATGTTTGTCGTATACATATCATCGCTTTCAATCTGCAGCAGACACATATGATATTGCGTTTCCGAAACTACGTTGGGACTTCTAAGATCTTAAAATTTCTGTTTTGAACAAGTGTCTGTTATTGTTACGAAAAGACCCGTTTCACCTTCCCGACATCGAGATTTGTAGGAATTTCCTCCTTTGATAACACGAATCAGGAACGTGGATGAGGAAGCCGGAACTGCTTAAAGAGACAGTATAATAATCAGTCGATACAATATACAATTAAATAATGAAATGATGTGAATTTGTAAGTTGAAATTTAAAAGTTAAATGATCATTTTTGTTTAGTTGGATATGTTTCAGAATCTAATTTTATAATACAAAGAATGCTTAATGATCACAAAATAGCCACTTTTTATTACGTTACTGTTATTAACATCATGCATTGTTTTATTGAACAAAATCATGTAGGATCATAATTGTTCGATTGTCAATGTTAATGATCCTGGCTTATTTATTTTCAGTTTACTTAATAAATTAACAAAAGGGGTTACATTTAAATTTGTGCACCCATGGGTCGTGTATGTTTTGACAATAATTATACCCATCACAACATCGGTGTCTTTTTCTTTCGAACTGTATTAGCTTCAAAAAAATATTACAAATGTGCTTTATCAGCAAATCAAATGATAATATTTATCTAGCGTTTAAGTTCAACATAGTATAAGTAATACAAAAGGAATAACGGCGCAATATCATTTCAGGTAATGCAAGATTATTTGACACTATTTATATAATTAGGTGTGTCTTCATGTACACTTTATACTTTTTAGATCAGGTAACATCTGTGCGCAGCCTAAAGCACATCGGTCGGACTAGGTAGTTAATTCACAATCGACAGCAATTATTTTTCATCTGCCATTGGGAAATATTTAACGAACACATGCTCTGTCACACAGGTTTTCAACATTTCGTTCCAATATAGCGCATGTACAGACGTTACGTGATAAGAAATATTTTAATATTGTTTTAATGTTTTTTCACAAATATTATTTTTAAATAATTACGGATTACACTACTGGTAATGTGTTTGAAGGTTATTATATTTACGTTTATACAATCGTGAATTCAATGCGATGATACACATATTAAGATTCGGGTTTAATTATTATAAATGTATACTTAACATTTGATTCTTGTAGTGCATCATATAACTTTTATGAAATATGACTTAGTTATCGACTGTAAAATATATGTGTGCATGTCATGTAAGGACACAATTAACTCGTTCACTTGCAATGTTGATTTGACCAGTTTGATGCTTGCATCGAATGACCGTACTTTTAACAGTGATTTTAAGTGAGAATGTCATTTTGAAGAAAGGCAATCATTGAAACATTTCCTCGGGTAATTGAAGATAACAATACATACATCTTGCAATATGCAATCAATAAAACTCGCATGAAATATGATTGAACATTATTGTATTTCCAGTTAAGAAGGTTTTGAAATAATTTTATAAATTAATTTACATGCAATTATTTCTATTTATTTATTTTCCGAATATTGTAAAGCAAATTATGTAGTCGATCCTCAAAATGAACTTTTCAGTACATGTGCATGATAAATTCAAAGTACAGTTATTGATGAAAACCATAACGCTTGAACCACAACACAGTCTTTTAGTTAGAGAGTTACAATGTTCTGTATACACAAATATAAACACTAGTAGAAATCTTGAAATTAATTTGTATTTTTACTTTTATTTCAGTGGCACGCTATGTTTACCAAGGCATGTATCTGGTTATTGGGTGTGCAAAGTATAACCCGAACGATATGTGTGTTAGGAAACAGTACTGATCCAACATTAATAGACGATATAATATATGTGCTTTAATGGATGTCAGTTGGAAAGCTCTGTGGAACATTTATTCACAGAATTGCGTTAAGCAAGGGTCTTGTTCTGAGATTCTTGGCACCGGTGTTAATAATTGTTATTGCGATAATCTTTGCGGACCGTTGAATGATTGCTGCCATGGATATACCAGGGTACGCAACGTTAGACTGCAGCCTCAGCAATTCATTTGCACCCATGTAACACTGGATATATATTATGGGAGTATATTAATGGTTGGAAAATGTGATTCCAAATGGAAAGATGCTGAGTTGAAAGAGCTTTGCGAAGGTCATTTATTTTTAGATAACAGACATATTTTGCAAGTTACGCCCGTAACAGACGTAGGCATCATAACGTACAGAAATATGTACTGTGCACGATGCAATTATATCACCGAGTATACCTATTGGCTATCCGAACACACGTGTATGAATTCTTCGTATTCGAACATCAACCCCGAATGCTCGCAATTAAGGTTTATCCCAAATACATTTCCCTATCGAATATGTAAACCCGAAAATTATGTGACCAACTGCTCGATTGATAGCAAGATATTTCTTTAAATAGTCAATTTATGCGAACAAGAATCGCATTTCCTTAAATTCGACGCTTCTGATAAGTCCTACAGAAACGAATATTGTGCAGAATGTAACGGCATTCAGAGGTCGGAAATGTTTTTGCAGCACTGTTTTGCGCACTACACAACATTGTTCCGCTGATGTTGATGAAACCATTTATCACTCTGGCTCATTCAGATTATTAGTTTACCTAAATCCAAGAGTCAACACTCCGCCATTACTTCAAACTGCGTGTGAGCATGACGAACTCTACGACTCCTCGTGCGGCTTATCCAGAAAAACTCTGTGCCCTAAATTTACAGTATGGGATAACGGCCAATGCGTGGACTTGCGGGATTCTTCCCCTGGTGATGAACATGAAAATTGTACATGGATTAAACTGAACTTGGATAAATACATGTTTGTAAATAACACTCTGTTGTTTGTCAAAGATACAGAAACGTTATACGAAAAGGACAAATATATTACAAATGGTTCCAGCTTGTTTATATGTAAGAATGTATCCTACGCTTTAACTTTACCATTTCTTAGCATCCATGATATAGTACAGAGCTACGTTACTCTTGTATGTTTGAGTATCTCCATATTGTCGCTATTTATAACAACGGTTGTGAACTGTGTAATTAGAAAGCTTCGGAACATGGCAGGAAAGCTGTTACTAAGCCTGATGATCACTCTGATGAACGGGCAGATATCTTTTCTGATATCGTTGGCTTTGCCTTCGTTCCGCGTGTCGTGTCAGCTAGTTTTAATTGAAATTCATTACCTCTTCTTGTCGTCGTTCTGTTGGGTGAACACAATATCGTTCAATTTATGGACCACCTTCGCAAGGGCAAATGCCATCCAAGAACCAAAGGGTATATTGGTAAAGCGATTCATAAAATGTTTATTTTATGCATTGATCACGCCCGGAGTAATATTTATCTCCGCATTAGTTGTAGAATTTTCTAATCTAGTCGACGCAGATTCTCAGCTAAGACCGGCGTACGGAAAAGACGTATGCTGGATAACATCTCGTGATGCGCTGCTGGTGTTCTTTTTAGGTCCACTAGCAATCATGAAAACGTTCGACATCGTATCATTCATTGCAACCACTGGTCACATCGCATCTGCCAGGTGCAAATCAAGGTCTGCCAATGGGAAAAACACGTGTACATTTATTGTGTATTTAAAATTGTCAATCATCATGGGACTTACTTGGGTACGTGCGTGTGTTGCATCGTTCATTGACTCTGTAGTTCTTTGGTATCTCTTTATTGCGTTCAATTCTTTGCAAGGGCTATTCATTGTTCTATGCTTTTTGAGCACTAAACGTGTTAGAAGACTGGTCAAAAAGACGTACGTATCGTCATCATCTTTGACGTTTGGATGTCATAGGGTCAATTCATAGCCACGATGAAAGTACCTAAAACCCTTTAACGTTATAAGCACTTTACATATTGACATACTTAAAACACAATGTTCCTTTATTTAACATGTTTTGTATAGTTTACTGTTTGTTATTGTTTATGCTCTAAACAGCTCTCACAGTGAAGATATATGTTGATATAATGTAGAATCGTTATTCAGCTTTGTAGGACTACTCGGTCATATAAAAGTATTCATTGTGTCTACTTTCGTGCCAGAGTCATCAATACTTAGCACTTTGGCCAGGAATCTATACAACCGTGTGAGATACAAACAATCCCGTAGCTCGTTCATAGTATATATACTATATATATATACTAGAATATGGCCATATAATAATTAGCTACAAAAACAACAAAATATTTTTGTAAACTTAAAGAACACGTACCGGCGACATGTGAAATAAACATCTGAACAATTTCTAATATGTTGTTAATACTTTCGCAGCATGAAATATTAATTGCATGTACGTTTATATCACAATTTGACTACAATACACAGGAATAAATATCTATGTTAAAAAATAAGAGCAATATACGAGACTCGCTCTAGGAATACTGGGCTTAATGCATGTGCGTTTAGTATCGTCCCAGATTGGCCTGTGCAGTCGTCTTTCCATTTTTTCTGGATCCCAAATCGTGACAATTGTTTGTGAAAATGTAACCAGTTTACGGGCAGCATACTCTCACGATTAGATGTGCCTCGGTAAATATGCATTTCTACCAGTAAATATCGGATCATATTCAATGGCCATATAGTTTATAATGCGTACATTTTTATCGAATTAAAGTTTCGCGAAAATAAAATAAAAAAGGATATCCCAATTTGGAAATCATCAACTTGATGTTTGAATAAGAATTTTCATAATACCTCAGATTATGTCATAATGGATGGTGTTTTCCTACTGATTGTCAAGCAATGGTTCTAGAGCGTTTATTTTGTGAACACATATATTACGTGTCTCTGTTTTGGATTCGGTTTGATCTTAGTTGTTTATTGCATTTATTAATGTGTGTCTTTTGAGACGAGAAGGCGGATTGATGTTTAAAGTTTCAAGTTTTTTATTGGAACATCGGCTTAACGCATTCGACCATTTATATCCAAGTAATCAAAGTATAGACAAAGTGCATCAGTGCAATACAAATACAATCATGTTAATAAACACAAACTACCATGAAAAGTTTTCAAACATCATGTACAAACGTGAATGTATTAACAACAACACGATAAGATAAAACAAATAATTTTGTATAAACAATATAGTAAGCTTTCATAAATATGTATTTAAAAACTTGTAAATGACGTTAATATTTTGTCAAGAGATTTTTTTTTTTTTTTAATTGCACTAACGTTGGTCAGTTTGATTGAATACAATATTTTGTACGTAGATGTGTATAGATTGGGCAAGTTAGAAAAAATGATATTCAGATAAAACAGTGTTTGCGTTACAAAGTTTACATTTTTGTTCATCGCTGGGTATGTTATTATATCTTCCAGCCTCTATTTCCAATTTATGAGCGCTAAGTCAAAATCTTGATAACTTTAAGAAAAACACTAAAATAATTTAGAGAAAATGGTTAAGACTTATGTATCCCAGATTTCGTAGTGTTGGAGCAATGACTGGTAACACATCTTTAGCTCATTAACAGTGAAAATGGATTCAATGGAAGCAATGGAAGGCGATTTCGAATATCGGACGCAGTGAGGTGGAATGATGGCAAAATGCCAATGTCAATGTCCAATCGACATCGCGCCTTGTTTAAGGTCCGTTTTCGGACCGATCGAAAACGCCGATATTATACCGATGTACAGATTTATATCGGAAAAGAATTTGAATATTGAGATGATTGCGTTAACACGACGGCAGTATACCGGGGCCCATGTCGGGCTGACATCGCCGTGTTGCATGTCCGATTTACGACTGATTTGAATAACGATATCGGTCAAAAATGCAAATGTATATCGTTCCGTTATAGGGCCGATACAAATGTTTGCTGGGATAAATCTGATTTTAACATAGAACACAATAAATTGTCATATACTATGAAGGTAATAGTAAGAAAACAAAACATATATATATATATAGTTTAAATGAGATAATTCCATCAGCAGTTCTTTTATATTACTATGTGTTTCATTTGAAAATTTATTTATATTGGCATTCTATGCACCATTTTATTAACAGTATAATGCATGTACGTATAATGGGCAAAACACAATAGAACATGATCTGCTCATATAAAATGCCTCAAGTCATCCACATTGTTTCTGAATTACAGTCTTCACTGTCTTTGTTTCTTTAACTCATTGACCCATTGACTTGAAACTTCACTTCTGCATTGGCCTTGGACAGTAGATAACCCCTATTGAAATTGGGGTCACTAGGTCTGATGTTAAGGTCACTGTCACAATAAGAGTGAAACTCATTTTCGATCTAAAACTCGTCAACCAATTGACCGATTGACTTGATACTTCACATGTNTTGAAATTTATTTATATTGGCATTCTATGCACCATTTTATTAACATTATAATGCATGTACGTATAATGGGTAAAACATAATAGACCATGATCTGCTCATATAAAATGCCTAAAATCATCCACATTGTTTCTGAATTACAGTCTTCACTGTCTTTGTTTCTTTATCTCAACGGCTAATGTAAGAATTATGCACTAATACCTTTACATCACTTTCCGAAGTAACCGATTATTATTCAATTAGTTTGTTTGTTTGTATGTGTTGTTTTTTTATCCGTTTATTCGTTTATAGTCGTATTTTCAACAAACTGCATGCATGTAGGATTATCATATTCAGATTAAAATGAACGCGTTTTAAATTGAAAGTAAAGTGACATATATAACGTGTACAAACAAACCATAATGCGAATCATAGAACTATTTAAAAAAAAACATGCATACTATTGTAAATAATTTCTATCCAGCAATTAACATTTATTGCACGATAATTCACATTGAAATGAATAAAAATGCAGATAACATGTATTTATGTAAAGGCACGTTCATAAGTGTTATGTTTATAAAAACTGCGTTTATAAAGCGAAACATTAGCATTTTTATCTTGCAGGATTCTGTCCTCAGCTCTGCTAAAATTCGAAATCTCGGCAATAAATCACCTTACGTAATAACGTCACGTCCGTTGACCTTTAACTGATCGTTCAGTTGATTGAATCTTCATGTTTGTTTCTTGCTTACATACCCATAGGTATCATACATAGTGAAAGACTTACATTATTTTATTATCAACCTTATATTTACCAAGCGTAACGCATACACACATTTAAGTGTGCTCTGCCGGTGTGTGGGCTGCATTATTTATTTGTAAATTAGGATACTCCGGAGTAACATAAGTTGTTGGGACGCAATTAACAAAACTAACATGTTCAATTATGTTCAGTCAATTTGCGCCCCTGCTTAGGGGCGTTGTTCACGAGGGTAATAAATAAGTAATAAATAGGGTAATAAATAAGACAAACCGCGGCAGGTTCATGCCGTGAACAAGGAGAACTCTCAAGAGGGGGAGGTGGGTCGGCTATTTACACATTTACCTTGTTATTCAGAAAATTACAAAGCCTTATAGATAGAAAACTACAAAGCGCCCGAGCGCAGATTCACATGTTGGTCAACAAATTGAGTTGTCCGGCAATGGAGGGGGCACGGACGATTGCTTATATGGTGAGTGTGAGGCCGAAGGTCCGTATCAAGGTGGGCATCGGGTACAGTGGTTTTCCAGAGGATGCGTGAAGAGGCGGTCAAAGTGGGTACGGAAACCCAAATGCCCACACAATGGGCTCAGGGGACAGAGTGTTACTATCCTGCGGGTGGAGGTATCCTTAACTATGGCGGTCGTCCTGGCAACATGTCTTCTCAGAGCTCTAGAAAGGGGCCTGGAGTTGCTAGGCGGGATATGTCGTGCTTCAATTGTCGTGGTTTGAGTTATTTCCGACAGGATTGCCATGAAGACACCAATTATGTGGCTGACAATGAGAGGATGCCAGTGTCAGTGACCGCGGCGTCTAAGCAGTCGAGCCAATTGGGTTCGCCTTCGCAGTTTTGTTTGAAGGTTCAGGTCAGTGACGTAGTGGTTAAAACAGTGGTGATTCGGCAGCATGGGTCAGAATCATCTCTAATCGATCCTATAAGTCCATGAAGCAGCCACCTTCCAAGCTAGGTGATATGAAGATGTTAATGAAAGGCAGGGACACGTCGATTCAGGGCTCTGTTATGGACCCGGTTATATTAAAGATCATTGAATGCTTTTATCATCCATTAGTTGTTTATTCGAGCTATATTTACACATTAAACCACAAACAATCAGTTATTAAATTTGTGAACTATTTACATACATCGTAATTGATTATACATTTTATGTTCAATGAAGCAAGTTACTTTGCTTCAAAACTGTTAACTTGGGGACAGTGGTCTAGTGGTAGGATGCTGGTCGAGGGATCGGAAGGTCCCTGGTTCGAATCCCGCTCAGGGCACTGGATTTTTCTGAGCAAACCAATAATTCCACGCTTGCTCCTCTCCACCCAGGTGTATAAATGGGTACCTGTGAGAGACATAAGTCAAGTGCCGTGGCTGCCTACTGCGCCATATGTAAACGGACGACTTAAATGATAGGGGGAGGGGGGGTAATGTCGAAGTCGGCTAAAGATGCATACGTTATCAAAGCAGAATATAAACCTCACCTTTAACCGTTTTTTAAGTTTATAAATAGCCTCAAACCAGGGATCGAGTATTGTTATTGTTAAGAACAGCGTTCAAGGATCTTCCGGGTTCTCTTGTTTGAATTGGTCAACTTTAAATACTTGAATACATATAGTACAATTCTTTTTCTCCGTCTTGAAGGATTGTCGGGTTGTATTGTACCATTAATACATCATACATATTAAAAAAAAAGAAATTAATCTAAATAAATAAACGTTATTTCCTTATGCAATTGTCTTGTGTATATCAACAGCATGCTCGTCAAAATTAGCAACTTAACGGCACACGTTATAACAGTCAGTTCAATAGAAAAGGCAATGATTGGATGAGTCGCAAATTCATTCTCATACTATACAACGAATATGGGTGATACAGCAAAAAGAAAAAATAACAACAACGCCAGCGGTTTATATAGCACATAAAGCACCATTTGGTTTAATATTACACTCGTTCGCCAAGCTCGTAAATGCGTATGGCTGTTAGGCATAACTTAGACTGTGCAATGGCTAAATTTGACTCGAAGTGCAAATTCGTGCATCGGTCGTGTACAACAATTGGGTAGAAAACTAACACCGATATCCAGTAAAACAAATATTGACATCCCGGTTATACATTTGGATCAAACATCATCGTTTGTATTTCCTTTTCTTTAATACTCTTTTCCGAACTTGTGTGAACTAAACTATATATTATTAACAATAAATGTTAGAATCAAAAATAATTTATGGCTTTATAAAATAATTTTCTTTTTCGTAATATTCTTTTCTGAACATAGGTGAACGCAACTATATATTATTAACAATAAATGTCAACAATATTTCTTATTTATGGTTTAAAACAAAAATTCGTACAAAGTCGTTCAGTTCCGTTTTTTATTATATATACTTGCATTTGTTCAAATGTTTCACGCAGTGTTAGAGGTTCAAACTATTTATTGACGAATATTAACCTGTTCTTCCGCATATTCATAGTGTATTTGTTATCATGGTTTTACATTTTTCTTTAAGTACATGGACACACAACATTGACGTTGCGGTTTAAGTATTTATAACACTTGTATCATATGTAAATATGTACTTGACCCATACGGATGATATCATATCAAGTAATATTTAGGTAAGTTATAATGCAATTTTTCAAAAATCCATCATACATTCACATAGTGTTATCCCAATTAAAAGGGTTGTTCACAATGTTTTGTACTATAAAGCATAAGATTTAAACAGAACAGGAACAGTTCAAGCATTTGCTTCAAATAGCATGTGATAGAATGTACGAACTCATGATAAATAGTAGAAAGTATTAAACACTCGGTCATTCTCGATTGTATATCTTAATTTAATTACTTGTATAATATCACACGAACGATCATGTTATAAGAAGTGAGCTGGTGGACGATTCGCCTTCTTCTCAGTTTTCCTTCGTCGATATGTCACTTTAAAATTCAAAATTAGACAAGTCGTAATATTATTTTTCAAAAACAACCTTCAAATTAATTGCGTATTTCATTAAACTCCGATGTATTGTGATATAAATCAAGGAATATATTGAAAAGTAACGTTTTTTTTTTATTTAAGTATATTATTATTTTATATTTTAAATTAAATGACACACATACACGATATAATGAGGGTATCTGTTTCTAAGATAATACGTTCATACATTGTTATTATTGGTAACAGACACGCTTTACTAACCGGTAAGAGTAATGGTGTATTCATAAAACGTGTAATTCATTATATAATAAAACATATTACATGTATGTGTTCTCTCTTTTAAAAATATCGCATTATATTTAAATTATTTAATTTTATTGTTATCCAAAAATGCAATTATTTTCACGTTATCTACAAATACATTAAACAAATATGATCATTTTAAATTGTTCGGTTTTGATTTGATATTTTGCAACTTCGATTTTCATATCTTTATTCTTAGAGGAAAGATAAACCGATTGTTATCAACTACAATGCACGAGAAGTATCTCCATCGGGTATTGAAATATACGGAAAATATCGAAGATGGGTTGAAGGCCCGAGATCCTCTGTCGACACGAACGGTGTGTGATCACGTGGAGTCCGGTAGTGACTACCCGTCGCGCTTCCTGTCCACTTCCGGCACCCTTGAGGCCGCTAAGTTGTTTGCTTCCAAGGGCTGGCACCAACCGAAGCGCATTGCTCAGATTGATTGTGTGCGTCTGCAACGAGAGAACCCGCAAGTACAGTTTATCGACCTTCGAGACCCGTCCGTCCTTCAGCGCTACATTGGGCCCGATAAGCCCGTAGTGAGAAGATGTGCTCAGAAGTACGCTGAGGTTTTAATCGAGGGTTACGTTCCTCCCTCTTGTGTGAGCATTGTACTCATTCAGTGAACATGTCGCAGTTGAATATCTTCTGATTAGTTTATGCTTGAATATTTAGCAGCTTTAATGTGTATAGCAACTACTGTCGAATTCATGCAGTTTATGTATTGAGTAATACTTATAAAAATTATGTTTGTCTCAAAAACGAATATGAAAGTTTAGTTTTTCATGAATTTTATGTATTTTTCGAAATATATTGGTTTTAAAATTGATTTTAAAATAGTGTTTATGTAAAGATATATTGCGATATTTAATAAACTATTAGACTGAATTGTTGATTGTTATGACAGATACATCGGAATAGGCATACACATATTTGAATATCAAACATACTGTTTAAAGAAAAACAGCAGTATTCCCAATATAATCACTAAGTCACTTTCGCCACACGTTGTAATTAACATTTTGACGTCGCTTCCACTTTGTATCACATGCAGACCAAAACGTGCCACCAAATAAGCCTTTGTTTTAGTATGTTTATTGAAATAAAATGTTTCCGTTGTAGTATTGCTGATAGCAATAGCATTTTTTTTGTGTACACATGTTCTCATGAAACTATACTTCTAATCAGACTGGTTGATTGTTTGTTTTTTAAATTTCAAATAAAATAGTGCAGGAAAAATTCAAGTAAGTATTTAAGAGGCGTTGGATGAAGACAAGAATGATAATATGTCATGTGTGCATGCTGTAAGGTCTGGATAAAGACATGAGTAAGACAATGTCATTCAGGCATGATGATGGGTTGGATAAAGAAATGGGTCAGCAAATGTCATGTTTTAAGACATGTTGAATGGGTTGGATATAAAGATGGGACAGACGATGTCATGTAGGCATTCAATATGGTTTTAATTACGAAATGATGTACACAATGTGATGGGTTTGATAAAGATATGAGGCAGATAATTTTATGAAGGCCTGCTGGATGGGTAACACAAAGAAATTATTTGGAAAGTTTCATGTAGACGTGCTGAATGTGTTGCATTCAGAAATTATTCCGATATATGTAGACATGAATGACGTATTGGAGGAACAAATGTGTCAGAAAATGTCATTAAGACATGCTGGATGGGTTGGATTATGAAAGTATTCAGAAAGTGTCATGTAGACATGCTGGGTTGTTTAGAGTAAGACTTGAGCCAGACAGTGTCATATAGACATTCAGAATGGATGAGACTTAAAAGCGACCTTAACGTCTTCACCTGACACGTAAAAGAACCAGGGGTGTCTCTAGAACCGCATTGCCTTATGTCTCTATTGTTTATATTTATATATGTAATAACTTACATTTTCAAATGATAAAAAACTGAAAACAACGAATAAATACGATAAACAGATATAAACCACGTATCTCAAAAAAATTCACCGAGTAACTCACGTACCGGTGCATAATTATCTACACTATTCACAGCTGCGTCACTAATGTTGCACAACTTGTGCACACAGTTTGAAAAATGCTTGTTTTGGGTAAACCTTGCAGTTTATACCTCTCAATCCGCAGTATAAATTATATATGAATAGAATAAAATTATCTTACCCGGTACGGTGTGATACAGATAAGTAGAGTGATAGTTATTGATATAAATTTACTTCCCTCTATCCCACCGTACGAGTTCAGTAAGTATCCGTGTAACGAATTTATCAAACCTAGTACCATTCATCAACGTAATCACAGAGAAACTTTCGCTATTCTGTATTACATAACGTTATGTTATTCACACCCGAGACGTTATTCAACGTTACAAATTGAATATGAAAAGCAATACACTTAATACAGACAAAATACGAAGTCAGCCTGTGACCTAGTCCAACTTGTTGACGCTCTCACTTATTAAGCTACTTTTTATATGGGTTATATTTGGAGCGTACAACGGGGAAAAGACCAAAACAATGGTGGAAAGTTTTCCTTCTTTGTCTATATTGTTGCGCAAGGATTTTGTGCGCAACATTCAAGCCCCGATATTGGACAGTTAATATTAACGGATTGCAATAATATTTACATATTATGTACGTTATGTTATTTACACCCGAGACGTTATTCAACGTTACAAAGCGAGTATGTAAAGCAACACACTTAATACAGACAAAATACGAAGTCAGCCTGTGACCTAGTCCAACTTGTTGACGCTCTCACATATTAAGCTACTTTTTATATGGGTAATATTTGGAGCGTACAACGGGGAAAAGACCAAAACAATGGTGGAATGTTTTCCTTCTTTGTCTATATTGTTGCGCAAGGATTTTGTGCTCAACATTCAAGCCCCGATATTGGACAGTTAATATTAACGGATTGCAATAATATTTACATACCTGTGTAGATAATTCATTCCTCGATAATGTTCCGTGAGAATTATGTAATGACACGTTGAATTTTGCACGCCTGAGCAATTTAAATTGAACCACTATTCAAATTTTCAATTTCTCTCGATTCGCCCGGTGTGTATCTATCTATCGAGAACGCAGCATCGATTTAAACCATCGGGTTTAAAAGTGAAGAATAAACGGCGGAAACACAGTTTTCGTTCGTCTGTTGTGAGTGCAGAGCATTATATAGTTAAGCGATGTTATTATACTTTTCTGGATTAATTGAGCATTGTTTTTTTTTTCTAAAGTGAACTTAAAAATTTGCAAGTTCTGAAATAAATAACATCTTTTATTTGTATACGGTACATAAATAAAAGTGATACAGATCGTACAGTATACCATCCTATGTAACGTAGAATGTAAAAAACGTAGAAACGATGAAATTTATTATCATATCAGTCTTGTGGAATAACATATAATTTGAGAACTATTCGTTTCATGTTCCAAGTAAAAAACGATAACAAACGTGCGCATATTCATTCCGAATTCACTCGCTGATAAATTACTTATATGACATTTATATTATAGACAAATTACGCGTTACACTCTAGTGTCGACAATCCGCATTTTTCTGATTGGTTGATATTTAAATCTGTTTCAAAATATGGCGTGAGGTTAGTAATTGTGTTGCGATTTAAGCAGACGTTTAACTCAAGAATTATTGCCTTTCTAACTTCAATTCGACAATTTTTTACGTAAAGATGGACTTCTGAACTAAAACTTAATGAGTCGGTAATGCCTTTTTTGCAATTTTAAGCATATTGATGAAAATTTAAACTTTCTGGTTTCCACCACGTAATTGGTCCTTGGCCGATAAGACGTTCCAAAGAATTTAGACAATATAAAAAGAAGCTCTAAATTCTTTGCACGTCTTATAAATAAGACTACATGTGACCTGGATCAGCGAATAAAAAACGTGTATTCTGGACAAGGTAAGATACATATAAATACATGGTATGTCAAATATGTAGACTTTAAACATTTTTAATTTTCTTGGATAAATTTTAAAGAATGTTTTCATAATCCAAGTTTGAAAAGAAATGATAAACTAAGCCATAATCAGGTTTAAGCCAACAGATATAGTGACGTCACAAGAAACAAAAGACATTCAAGTAAACATTGCTCTCTTTCGTATTATTTTAATTGATATACATAACCTCGATGTTGGCTCAACTTTATTATTTTGATACAATATAGGCATACAATAACATGCATTTTAAATTTCGAAATAATTGTAATTTTAGGGCAGGTTTAGACCTTAAATATAAATATTGATGTGTAAGCATGTAATGGTATTTCTAATACATTTATATTTATTTGTTAACAAATTGTCAAGCGGATGCACGTGACACGGGGAGTTCAAGCGATATATTTACCTTACCGAGTATACAATTCTGCAATTTCATAGAATATTTCAGCATTTTCTGTCTGCAATTAAGCTCTTGTTCCACGTTATTTTGTGTTGCGTTTAGGAAAATGCAACCAACAATTGCAACATATAATTATCAATTAACGAGAAGATAACTGACGATTATAAATTCGTAACCTAACAATAATATTGATTGTTTTCTTAATCAGGAAAGTTTAGAAAAGATGGATTATACCACAAAGGAAAATTAAATGCGTTTTACAATGGTATAATGTGTGGTATATATGACATTCGGTATATTTCCGTTTTCTTACCCGTCACTGCTGTTATATGAATCTGAAATCGGTTTACCCAATACATGTATACAACAGGTACACAGAGGTATTTGAGATAGTAAAACACTTAAAGAACTAAGACGTAACTATGGAAGTTACGGTAAGTAAATACAATATAATACTATATATGTTGTGCATATCGAAGTTATTCTCATTCACGAATTCATCTATTGAGTAAACGAATACGTAATGTGAGATGATCGTGTTGGATCGATATTACCCGTGTATATCTTTTAGTTTGTAAATCGAACAATTTGTAACCGCTAAAAATATTTGACTATTATGTTAAACATTTGACGAGACGAAATACACGTAGAGCATGAGATATAATCTTTAAAACTCTATTTGAAGAAAAAGATATGTCATTTGTAAGTCCTTAGTTCCGGCATATGACCACCTTACATATAGAATTTCTAAACCAGCTGTGGCATACCTTTTACGCCAGTGATATAGTTTGGTATATGCTTACACGGGATCAGTTTTTTGACACTTTAAAGTTTCATGTCTGATATTTCGTAGCCTCATTGTAATACGTGGTATTTAATTGCAGCGTGTAAATTTGTTTGTATTTATGACGTGTCTATAAAGCTTTACTTTTATACCAGCAGGCACATCACCGCGTTATGTTATTTTCGCTTTCTTACGATGTTGTATTTCTGAATTTTAACCGCGTGATATTTAATACTATGCTACTACTTTACTTAATCAGAAAATCACATTAAAGCGGAACACAATAAAAAAATGAAGTTCTAATTCTGGCATAACGAAAGCTGCGCCCAGAAAATTCAATTGACCAATTAAAAAAACACAAACGTCTCAATCTGACATTTCAGTACGGCGCGCCCACCAATGAAATCAATGACGATTAGTTAAAGCTGGATTCCGAAGGCATGAATTTCATTTCATTTTAAGAGATAAATTAAAAACAATAAATATAACAGGAATGAAACTTTGAAAATAGGTGTAATGGAGGCTATCAAAACTTATCTAAACATTAAGACATTAGTGATCAATCGATTCTTTTATAAATTAATAAGGGGTCTCACGGCCTCTGTCAAAACGTAACCATTGTAAAGAAATTAATTTAATGTATTTAATAAAGTTGCTATCATTGCGAATCTGAGGTTCTTATTTTTTAATTGTCTTAGTTTTGCTTATATCCACGAACAAATTCAGTGATTGGTTTTATCATTTCCTCGTTATATTAAGCTAGTATCGTTTTAAAGAAGATTCTACATAGTTTTGTAATAACGGAAAACAATTTTGGATCTCTTATTTCTCGTAGTTTTAAGGTGGCATAATGTTCTTGCAAAGGTCCGTGAAAACAAATACCCATGTATTATTTATATTTATACAGCTGCCTTAAATTTAATACTGATTGTGCATGTATAGGCATATCCGGTCCTCTTTATCAGCTCAAAATCGGAATTCTGCGTTGAGTGTGTCTGTTGTCCGTTTTACTAACATTAACCAACGTAAAAACGTGAACCGTTAATCTAACTACATTTATAATTAACGTATTTGTTGACAGTAATGAAACAATGAACGCCGAAATTTTCGCAATAAATGAATTTTCGGAATAATAGAATACAGTTCCCAACCTTGAACGTAAGGTTTACTTACACTATTAATAAAAAATCAACAACACAGGCTTATACGTTTACAAAAAAAAATCTTTTACCGCGCATTTGATAAAAAAAAACACAAAAACACGCGGGTTTTCTTTTTTCGCATGCGTATACGGCCAGTAAATCTATAAATAGGACATATCTAAATATAGTGCACATTAGCCCCGCCTTTTCATCGGTTTTCATCGCTACGCATGCGCAATGAAATAAGCCCAAACAATCGCAAACAAACACTTAAAACGGTTTAAAACAGTTAAAAACGCAATCGCTATTAATCGCAACCTTGCGGAACACAATCGCTAACTCTTCTGTATTTTAATACTAATTATATTCATTTGCAAAGATGAAATCTAGTTATATTTATATTTTTACTATCAAAAATACCATGAGTAATGCAATATTCATACTTCAATTGTCCGACAATCGCACAGCTCACTACTTGCTACGTAATCAGTTCATGCGCTTCGGTAATTTGAGACAACTCGTGTAGAAAACGGTCAGAAAACACGACATGGTTATATTGCTACAATACTTAAAAGACGTTAATAATAACATTCAACAGACAGGAACACGTTATGATATGCCGGGATAAGATATTCTAAGACAGGTTGTAATTTCGTTCATTATATAAATACCATGAATTCAGTTACATTATCATTTGAATGGCTTTACAGCGTACGATGCTGTCCGGTAATCTTGCGCAGTTAAGGGTCAATTGNGGGAGGGAGGGAGGGAGGGAGGGGGTGGAAGAAGTAAGGGAGGGATGGAGTTAGGGAGGGAGAGAGGAAGAGAGAGAGAAACCCTGACTTGTTGAGCATATATGATGCGCTAAAATATAAGTTATTTAAGGATTGCCTTGCCTTCTTTTACTGACAATTGGTAATCCATAATAAATGAAATGGGATTAATTTCCCCAATACGCATTCAACAAACTCTGTCCAATGAAAACGCATGACAAATGTTGTATTTGTTTTTTATAAAATGTCACCAATGGTGATTATATGAAATGTATTGTAATGTGCTCATTGCAAGATATTAATAAACAATTATAAAAATAATAAGATATTGACGAATAATTATAAAATAAGTACTTCTTCAATTGGGCTTACAATTGTTGAACAATACGATAACCTGATTGATGGAATATATCTGATCCAAAGTGTAGAATACAGCTTGTTGTGTCTGGTCGAGGTTTTTTTGGAGCGAGGCGCAAGGGTGGACTGTTTGCATCGAGATACATGATGGAATTCCTTGAAATATTTAAGCTCCCGGGAAACGTATAGCTATGAACCTAAAAAAAACATCAAGACGATTTATAGTATTCTCTACAGAACGGAACGGAATCATCGCTTGAAGCTAAATAGCTTGTAGTGCATATACTTTCTAACATACGCTATGCTATAAAACAAAAATAAGCATGTTTTCTACAGTGTCACACTTTAAGGAAAAACTACTGTGCAATGCTATGCAGTTGTAAATATAAAGTTACAAGTTTACATGTGTCGGTGATATGTCAGCTTACTTTTTCAACCTGACAGTTTTACATTAAAGCAAAACTGTATACAGTATAATTAACGTTAACGTATTTTACAATATATTTTCCTAATAAAGAATGATATGCCAATGCGTTTGAAAGCACAAACAAAAACACAGTTAAATATTTGAATAAAACATATTATATTGCAAGGCAATCAAACGAAATGACTACTTACCAATTTACTGGTTTGTTTGAATTATCCATGCATGACATTCCAACAGCATGTGTTACCAAACAAGATAAATACAAGATTAAAAGCAGTAAAAATTTCAAGATTCCTTCGGATTTTATAAAATACATATTTTCTTTCCATACACGACCTTCGCAACTAATTCCAGTTTCAAAATAGAGATATACGCTTGTACAAATGTTTCCTTAACGCATTTACACGTCTTATCTTGACTCACAGTGTTTAAACACGGAAGTACTTCATATTATCAGGGGCTATAAATAACGTAATTTAAAGGGACCTGTTCACGTTTTGGTAAATTAAGCACATTTACAAAAAATGTTTCAAATTTGCAAATTGTCGGTGTAGTTATGGTATTTGCGTGGAAACAGTAATACTGAACATTTACCATGATCCAAAATATCCATTATATGCATCTTTTGACAATTTAAAAACCTGAAAATTATAAAGCGTTACAAACGCGAAACGATTGACTAATTTGGGGAGTTCTGATGTTGTCGTTATATTTTGTGACATTACGAGGACTGCTTATATAATGTTTACAATACACCACTTACTGTATGAGCACGGATTACCGAGTGTTTTAGTGCTATACTTTTACTCCAAGGGTCAGTGGTTCGAGCTCAGTTGAGGATTACTTTTTTCTTTCTTTAATTATCTTTTTTTTACTGGAGCTATTCAGTTCCAATGTGTACATGTATCAAATTTAAAGCATTTAATGACAGACTGCAATACATGCCAAAATATGTGAACAGGTCCCTTTAACACTGAAACTGAACTTAAGGATCATAACACTTTAAGTAGTGAAAGATGAAGTCCGTATCTCTACTTCGTCTGCACGAGTAGTTTACGAACTAATATATTTGTTTCCTGATATTTGTTTCAGATAGAGATGCATGCGTGTGATAATGACTAGTATGGACAGAAAATAAACCTGATTCATTCGGGTCTGAGTTGTTTATGACTGAGTCTGTCAGCAACGTTTTATCGCTCTATCACTCTATGTTTGTTAAATGTGTTGTAAATTCCGACTTTATTCACTTAATGATTTGTCTAGATTTTGAACTTTACACAAGTATATATACATACATAAATTGTATGCATTATGGCTACATTTCTTAAAAAATGTATGACACAATTTCTTATAAACATGTATAGTTTGTCAATTTTCTAGCAGCTGTAGCAAATACTTGTTTTCTGTACTTTATTTATATGTATATTTTTTGTTTCTTATATCCAGCAACTTACAAATCTATAATGTTTTAACTTTAATACTTGAATCAAAAATATGTATATGTTCGTTTTACTTACCTTGTCATGCGCCGTATTTTTTGTATTGTCTTTCTACTATCACCCGCTTTGGGACGTTTGACACATACATTCAGGTTTCATTACTCCATGAATTATAATACTTATATCTGACTATAATGCAATGTGACTGACATACCATTAGACATGGCGACTGACTCAGTTAACTGTCTGACTTTTAGTCTGGGCGACTGATTGAATATAAGACTGTGCGACTAACTGATTATTAGACTGGGCGACTGAATGACTATTAGACTGGTCGATTTACTATTAGACCGGACGACTGGCTGACTATTAGACTGAACGACTTACTATTATACCAGGCGACTGAATTACTATTTTTTGGGTGACTTATTAATTATAAGAGTGGGCGTCAGACTGAGTAGGAAAACATTCACTACATAAATTATGATTTATACTTGTCGCGGAAAAGTACATGTATACATTGTTAAAAAAGAACAATATGATACGTCATCGTCACGTGGTAATTTTGCCCAGCGTAGGTAGTCATTACAAATCTGATGATGGCAGAGTTCGTACAGCGCATTAAAATTTGTTTTCATAAAAAGAAATAGTTGCAGTCAAATAAATGTATTTTCATGCATTTCAATAACATGTTTGTGTTGCGTGATATGACATTATGGCTGTAAATTAAATTCAAGGATGATCAATTTTAATTAAGCGTTTAATGTGTTGTGTCTGTCTGGTATAAGGTCCTTAATTTCTACGTTTAATAATGGCGTCATGTGATTGATTGTTTTAATTTGAAATTTAGAGAATCATCCATTATCACGAAGTGCACCCTTAATAAGCATATTAAATTATGGCATATTGTTTGTTTAACAGGTCTGTCAACGAAACTGTGGTGTAAGGGTTTTTTGTTCTTATTCTGTACGGCAAGGTAGCGTGTTTATAATACGTCGAGGTTAAAACCGACTGCAGACGCCTTTGACCGGTGTTGGTGTATTAAATTGATATGCACAACATGGTGTCCTTATGTACAAATAGAGAAATATCATATTACTTTTTCAATACGAATATTCGTATACTTAATTACTACCCGAATACTAGCTCAATATCCGGATATTCGAATATCGGGATATTCGCTTACATCATTATTTTAAATAGAGCAAGTAAAATCCCCGATTACATTCCCTAACTGTTAAAAGCGCGTGAAGCTTAATATAAGCCAACTCTTGTACGGAATTATAGGGTCATCAGGAACATAAACAGACTATTCACAAATTAATAGGAATAAAATAAAGCCGACTTCAGCTCATCGACCCCGATCTTATGTTAAGTTTGTTTCACGAAATATATATTATGATAATAATAAACATGTGTAATTAATCGATAACATATTGAATAAAAGTATTACATGTAATTGAATAGTATTATTGTTCTCATTACATGTATTTTTTGTGTATAGAAAATCGAGTTTATGCTTAGCATGTATCCAAAATTATTGTTGCTGGTTATTAATTTGAGAGAGCAGTAGATTGAAATTTTCATCTATTTAAAAATAGTTGGTGTTACATAATGTATTTTAAAACTTAAATTTAAATACAATTGAAGTGATGTCTTTACTTAACGCAAAATAACATTTCAGCCAAAAGTGCATTTAAGGCAAAATAACAATAAGCCAAGAGTATCGTCTGGGGCAAAACAACATATGTTCCAAATATGTTTTAGTCTGATTAATCATATTTTATGAATATGCAAATTTATATTTCATCGCTCAGTTTAAAAAACAACTCATGCCGATACATATCATAAGATAGATCAGTTTATGTTAATTATCAGTTGAGCGAAATCTATGATCCCTATTCCAATGATGACAGTTGTGAATTCACAATGAAGCAGTGTTCGGTAACATGACTGAGGATTTTGATTGGCTGAACAGCTGTGGGCGTAACTAGTCATTTCATTTGGCTATAAAATAGTGAGGGTTTTGTGAGTAACAGCCGTTAACAACTTTGGTTACGTTACTCGAATAAGCAACTCTATACTGGTTTGGTTTCATTCTTTATTCTCATTTATATACATACATTACATATTTATAACAGTGACACATATTCACATTAAAACATTATGTATATAACCGCTCATGGTGTTGAGCTATAAGAGATATTGCAAACGTTTGCATAGCATTATATAAAATATCATTCTATTATCACTATTTACAATACTAAGAGATCGAAAGTAAGTGCTACTCTTTCTTTTAAAAAACTGCGATAAAATAATCAAAGTTAAGACAATAATTGCTTTAAATTGGAGCACTAGCGCGCTAATAAAATACATTTTCGAGAATCGAATATTATTCCTGATAAGATCAGAAATAAACTGATTAGCACTGACTTTCTACATTTACATACTATTAAATTTTATATTACACTAAAACATATATGACATTATTTACAAAGTCTTTTTAAAATTGCATGACAGGTTTTGGAACATTGTCTAATCAAGTCTCTATTTGAGAACAGCATAATAAATAAGCACTATATATCGCATAAGCCTTGTGGTCAGCTTGGGGGAGTGTTGGCCCCTTCTATATGTTAAACCGTGCCTGTTGTATTTACAATAAAAATGTTAACTCAACAGTAAGTAAGAAGTTGCAACTGTTCAACCTAGTATTATGTTGGTCAAAATCGATGTATATTCCAAAAGTTAATATAGCACACATTAAGAAATTATATCACATTTACAATCCTTTAACACACATAAAAACACAGTAAGGCCAGGTTATATTTTTTTAATACATATAGGCTTGTAGCTAACAAAATAAATGATTGTACTGTTGTGACAGCTTCATCAAATGTGGCATTTGGCAAGCCCGCGATCCAGACGGATACAGCGAGTGGGGCTGATACGACCCTAGCTGTGGACGGAAATCTTACTACATGTTCGAAGAGAGTTTCTGTTGGAGCAGAATGGAAGCTGGATCTGAATGATGTTTACATCATATAGGAGGTGTCGATACATCCTGGTCCGACTGGTATGTCCGTATGACTTATAAACGAAAATTGCATGTACTTATTACAAGAACAATATACCACACTTGTCATGCAAAGCATAACATTAAACCAAATAACAAAGCGATACATTTTGCAACTATTATTAAATTTAAATTTTATTGCGTCTTTGTAAGCAACTGTTGTATTATCAACTGTATTTTTATATACAGGTATTGATCTGTTTCAGAAACGGTCTCACAATGGGTGTCATCTGTTGGAGCACATTCAACTATGGCCGGGTAAGGGTTTAGTACTCGTATAACTATTATACTATTTGTGTTATTAAATAATCAATTAACTACAAATGCATTTATTAAACCGATTATTATTTATTAATTCTAGTCATTGTTATTTGCTTCTGATAATTGATAACCTTACAATCAAAGTAATATTATCCAAATACCAAACTTTACAAATACACACTCAATGTTAATCAATGATGCATTTGAAATATTGACGAAATTATGTTATGGTGTTATTTACCGCGTGTGATAAATATTAATGCATGTGAATATATAACAGACAGACAGACAGACAGACAGACAGACAGACAGACAGACACACAGACAGACAGACATACAGACAGACAGACAGACAGACAGACAGACAGACAGACAGACAGACAGACAGACAGACAGACAGACAGACAAACTGACAGACATACAGACGGACGGACAGAAGGACATACAGACAGACGAACGAACGGACGGACATACATTTTATTTGACTTGCATAATGTAAATCGTCAACAACACATGTGGTTGGTATTGATATATGTTTAAATGTATATGCGCAGAAAACAACAGAATTAACAAATTCGGTCTGATACTCAACGATTCATTAACACATAAACAAAGTTTTATTAATTCGGACCTATTGGTTGATTGTAGCATTGTACAAACTTGAAAACAGATGGATTATTATATTAATACTTTGTATGTATTTCTTGCTTATATCAACAAATGTTGAACAAATACATACACAATGAAATCCGTCCTCGAATTTAAGGATCACGGAAGTACCCATCATCGGCGCATCCGATGGTTGGAATTGGCAAGGTAACTGGATAGAAGTACGTATAGCCAGATATATTCCTGTCAGGTTCAAAATTAGATTCACAAGCATACTTGTATTAAATTGCACGCGTAAATGATCTATATATGAGTTGTGTGTGTATTTGATTTTGAAATGTGTAAATTCGACTTGACAACTTGGTATTTTTACAAGGTTGAGTTTGCCAAGAAAATGATGGTGTCAGGAGTAGATATTTACAAATGGCTCACACCTTCATTAAACCATCTCGGGGTTGGAGTTATTAACTGCCACGCTGACGTTGGGTGGGAAACTGTATGGAGCGAAACATCGGATTCCTATCCGAGTGGTCAACGAATACGTTCTCCAAATCTGGCAGGATTCGTTTCTCTCTTTTTTTCATGGTTGTTGGTGGTTTAGAAGTCGGTATGTGTTGTGTTTGTCCATGGCTGTGCATTTTTGTGTGGGAAGCAGGTGTGTGAATGCGAATGCGTATACGCCTTCGAGTGACTGCGTTTTTGTGTGTGTGCCTGTGTTTGTGTGCGTATGTGACTGTGTTTGTGTGCGCGTGTGTGTGTGTGACTGTGTTTGTGCGCGCGTGTGCTTGAGTGAGTATAAGTTTTCGTTAATGTACAGATGGTTAAACGGATTCAAATGCGATTGTGTGTGTGTTTCAGAAGAAATCATGCTTTACCAATCGTCTTCGCCTGGATCTTTCAGATTCAATTGAAGGTATCATGGACATAGACGCTGTTAAATTACATGGAAGTGAGTTAACACAACTTTATAAATCTTTTTATTAACCCAAGAAATAAATTTAAATGATACAATGGCTCTATCGTCTCTCGCAATGTTCGGATGTCTTATGAACCATANCATCTGATGCATAACAAGCAATATAGCTGGAAAAGCCGCTGTCTGGGGTCATTTCCTCTTATTAACCTTAGACATTGGAATGCTGTGCAGCTGATTGAATAAACTCTGACTTTTAACACATGTTAATAAGAGCCTCATTGATTAAGGTTTTTTTATGTCTTTAATACGCCATTAATTTTTGTAAATTTCTTCAAAGGTGTTACCAGTTGAAGTTGATTATGTTTTTGTGTCTACAATATTTATTTTTTTCCAAAATAATATTGTTGATGAATGCGTTTAGCTACGCTGAGTTTTCGGGCTCTGATCTTTTCCCACAATCCGCTGACTCAAAGAGTGCGTATTAAAAGGCTAACATAGAATAATGCCGTGATCCCGTTGAATAATGTTGGCAAAAATATGTTAAACGTTAGTAATTTAAGATTAATAAACTCATTGGTATTTTTGTAAAACTAATGTCTGGGGAGCTAGTTGTTGTTAGCCGTTTATCGGTATCTACTTATCCTGTTCATTCAGCTATGTATTGTAATTAACCCATTTATGCCTAGTGAACTCTCCCATCCTTCTAAATTGGATCAATTTATTTCCAAAATTAGGGATGTCTAGTATATTTATTTTTTATTTAGAATATTTCTTACAGAAATTCTTTTAAGCAAACAGCGCAGACACTGATGAGACGCCGCATCATGCGGCGTCTCATCTGGGTCTACGCTGTTTGCCAAGGCCTTTGTTCTAGACGCTAGGCATAAATTGGTTAAACATAAATAAAGCTTTAAATTACTTCTTTATGTGGTAAACATTAAAGCATGATTTGTTTAATAGCAAATAAAGCCTTTTTTTTAAATGTGTGTTTATATACTTAATTCAAAGTTAAAAAGAAAATACTCAAATTTAGTTTCATTACCTTTCTGAATATACATTAATCTTTCGACCTTTGCTTAACGCTGGTGTACATACATTTAAATAAGGATTTTAAAGTCTTCCTGTCAATAGTATCATTGAATATTTGAACAAACCTACATCAAGATTTCAATTTGGCAACATTCATTTTAATTTGTTCCCTGTATTTCATAAGCACTTTTCATATTGATCATTAAATTTTTCATCATCATCCATAAATAAGCACCCGGAGAGGTGCCACCTCAAAGATTTTTCACTGGGCGGATATAAGCCCCTTCATTTTTTTATGCTCTACATATATGCATACACGGAAGAAACACCCTTCCATAGCGGAACAAACCCCCTTCCAGTTTTCAGACAGGCGGAATAAACCCACTTTATAACTGTTATTCAAACTATTCGATAAACATTGACACGTAATTCGATTCACAATTTTCCTGTTTGAAGCAATAATAAACATATTGCATATTTATGCTCACATTTATGCCGTACTTTTGACCCAAATGGTATATCATACACATTTGTATCACTACATTATATATTCAAGCTGTGAAACTCAAACATCTTTATCGAGATATTTGACCCATTTGAAAGATAGTTGGTAGTAAGAATTAATCAAGATGGTAATACAACGAATAATTTATGATGGGACAAAATAATTTTTATTGGAGGATAAAATAGACAAAAATATAATAATATATATTTACATTTATTTACAAAGATCAACAAGCATATATTAAATAGCAATAAACACATTGNGGAAGTATAATAGAATCACGTCCTCCTAATAACGTTAACCCCTGTTTGTGTTTTAGCTTTCCGGAATTTCACTGAGATCGTGGGTGGAATCGTCATGTCGAATCCTCCTGTAAGTATAGACTCAACGGTTTAGAGCCTCCGGGTGTGCATGTCCATCTGTCAAACGGAACCAACGTGTGTGACAGTACAGTTCGATCCGGTGATGAAGAGCTGCGCATTATTCGACGGAGTAGAGCACAAACATGACCGCAGAACAATAAAATTAACACTTGTTGTCGAGTTTGCTGCTCGTTTCTTTGCACAATACCATTCATTTGATTGCACTTTCAACAAATTAGTCTTATTGTCAGGTTCTATATCCAGACAACACGAATATGTCGATATAGTTGTTGACATAATATCAGATACAAAAATGGAATGAATGATAAGATAAACAAAGCCAGAAATATAAATAACGGATACAAAAGATTATAATTAAATTAAATTATTCGCATATTCGGAAGCTCAATGGGAATCACACATACAACTGCTTCAAAATTAAGTCCTTGTGAATATTTTTTTGTAAATGCCAATGTGCACGAGTTTTTAAATTATAGCAACACAGACATTTTCCCATAACATTAGTCTTAAAGCAGCTGACAGACCTAAGTGGCGCTCCCTTGCCGTCGCCTCAAGCACCAGCCGGCGCACAGAGGATTGAGTGAGTGAGTTAGGCTTAAAAATAAGTTCTTGTGTTGCTGATGTAAAATGATGTCATGGCACTTAAAATCTTAGATCCTGTTCAAGTTTGTTAATAGATTTATATAGCTTTTCTTGGGCCAATACAATTAGTTGATACTGTGTTTTCGCGTAAAAACGGTCATTTCAACAATCATAAGGCGAAAGAGACAAGTTGACGTGTTCAGATTAGATACAATAGAAATGAACGTGAACAAATAAATAGAAAACAAAACAAGGTAATCATCGCATCGGTTTAAATGCGTTTTTGGTGTTGTTGTTTTTTAAATCGTCATGAAAACCAATTTCAGTAAATTTAATTATCGACACAAAACTGTGCTGTGTCATTAGCCAATATTGAAACAATCAATATAAAATAACATGAAAAGTGTACATTAAGCTATGAAAATATCACGGTTCATAATATGCATTGTAATTTCTTCATACATTTCTTTAAGCAGAAAAAACTAAATATTTTATTAGCAAATCTGGAATGTTAAGCCGTTTTTTTTTTATTTTAGCATATTACTAGCTTATACATTTATCAGATGAGATAATGATTATGAAAACTATTTGTTTCATTCCATAACGACATATGCTACTTTTGCTGTATACATGTGACAATGGTTAAAGTTTATAGATTTATTGACCTCGCAAAATAGTAACTTTGTTGAAAATAAGAAATACTTAATACATAATACGATAATGGTAGGCTTTTTGGTATATATTTATGGACCGACTCTCGCTGTATATTGCCTTCTCAAAAATACCCAATATATTTTTTACTTTTTTGACAATGTACCGATTTATTTTTGACGTTTATAATTTGAATGACCTGTGACTTTGTTTTATGTATATTGTATTGACATTTCATGTATACTCATGGACTTATTGTCTACTGTATTATCAAATACACTAAACTAAACTACATGTGGCAATGGTGTTATTCTGTCTTCTCTGTTCCTTTTATAGTTCATTTGTATTATGAATTTATTTTAACGAACACATTATTTGTTGACAATTTTTTTTAAGGGATACTATCTTCAGTGTTTTATCTTTTAATCTCGTGTCAAGTAAGTCGGCAAAACCTTACTCATACAAAAAGAAGTCTTAATATGTTACCAACCTATTGTTTGAAGATTTGTTAATTTTTTTGTCATATGTCCAATATATAGATGATAAAGTCCTGGTCGGTTATTGGTTTTTAAATCGGAATGTCTAAACAAATTAATAAATGCCGCAATACTTTCTCATTTTTTACATTTCAAATCCTACTTTGTGTAAGATAGTTTCATTCGTTTGTTATTCGCAAGAAAGCAAATTAATAAATACTGAAAAATATGTCTGAATAAAATGATGACTTGCACAAAGTTGCTTTTTATATAATTTAGACATGTGTGTTTCTGTTGATTTTATTATACGTTTTATTTTTAATAAATGGTGTTCGTTGTCATGTGTTTTGATCACTTTTATAAAATGTTGATGAGTGAATTTATAAATGAGTTGTATAACATTTACGATATTGGTTAAAATCGTATTGATATAACAGAGATATGAGAGCAAATAGTTTTACAGTATGTCAATAAACCAATAACAGCGTTCACTTGTTTTCAAATATTTAAATGTTTATAGTTTTGATACAGTTACATGTAATGGAACTAAAAAGACTAAACGCTAACTAAATACGTATGATTTGCGACAAGATAATTGGTGGTACTATTGCCTTGTTAGTTAACCAGACCTGTATTACAGTTGAGAAACCAATGCTTGTAATAAACTTGTGTTAATTAAATTGATATCGTTTTTTATAATACATATGTATTATTGCCATTTTGTTGTAACCCCATTTGTATCTTTCAGAAAAAAACATTGCTTCTTTTATTTACATATTATATACATCAAATATTTAAACAAAACTTTCAAAGATGTCTGATTGAAAGATATTCATATTAACTTATATCATCTCCAAATGTTTAAAAAATATTAAACTGATTACGTATTTTATCAGTCCATATGCATTAACAACCCTTTCACGATCCAAAATCTATCTAAATCTGACTGAACCGTGACATCAGACTGTACCAAGCGAAATATTTATTACATACTAAATTGTTTATTTGCTTTTAAATAGAACACCTTACCCGTTGTTTATGTTAATATCGGTTTAAATGTACTCGGCTTGTCGATGCATGTTATGATATACAATTTTATTTAAAGGAACTTGCAAATAGATTAAAAAAATATCATTACATTTATTACTAACACAATTATAATCTTTTGAATAGCTTTACATGACTATAACAGAAAGCAAATACGCGGTGTCAAAAATGGGCCCAGGAATATTCCAAAACATTAACAGGTTATCGCTAGACCACACCACATTTTTATCTATAATGCGAATTTTAAACGCTATGTTAGCAATACATTTCGTAATATTAATCAATTTATCGAGACGATTAATGGATTTCAATTGATGAACGAACCGATATCGTCGAATAGTCTTTAGCCAAGAGAGTTATTTCGTTAGATTAAATATAATGAATACAATTTTGGATAGTTATGGCAAATGTTTACATTTTGGAATTAGCGGTGGTTAAACAAATTATACATGTCATGCATACAATACAGCACCGGACAAAAACTGGGCGACTGACTGACTTTTTGGCTGGGCGACTGACCGACTATTATACCAAGCGCCTAACCGATCAAGAGACCGGGCGACTGACATACCATTAGACCATGTTACTGACTGACACTTTGACCAGACGACTGACATGATTAATACAACGGGTGACTGACTGGCTCTAAGACTGGGCTACTGGCTGAAAGACTGGGTTACTGCCTGACTAATAGACCAGGCGACTGACTGACTATTAGACCGAACGACTGGCATACCTTTAGACTGGACGACTGACGAACCAATACATCGGGCCACTGAATGACGAAAAGAACGGTCGACTGGCTGACCAATGTACCGGGCGACTGACTAACTATTAGACCAGGCGACTGACTGCCCATTAGACTCTGCGACTGACTGACCAATAGACCGGGCAAGGCGACTGACTAATAGACCAGGCGAATAACTTACAATTTTACTGGCAACTTACTTTCTATTAGACCAAGCTACTTACTGACAATTAGAATGGCGACTGACTAACTATTAGACTGGGCGACTGAAATACAATTTGACCGATCGACTGACTATTAGACCATGTGACTATCCGAATCTTAGGCTGGGAGATTGTCTAAATATTAGACTGGGCGACTCCCTTAATATATTAGACCTGGCTACTGACTGATTATTAGACTGGACGCCTTGTTTACTCCGCATGTGGACGTATATTTAGGCTAGAATACTAAATACACAATTACATTCATCTCCTGTTCGACCAAACACCATAGAGACATAGAATAATGAAGTTAAATATTCAAATCATCGTCACGCTATGTGAAGAAAAACGTTATACTGGCTGTTAAAGGCCGATTTTAATAGCTTGGTTGTGCATGTACAAATCAAACTATATAAAAGGCATCTCCATAACAATAAATGTGTGAACTGCATCAGCTATTTTAGTATTTGTTAAGAAGTCACGAGTGTTGTCTCCATATAGAATAGGTTCAATGCAGCGGACGGAATATACGGATATTAAGTTACAAAGTTCGCCGCGAATATGTGAATTCTGAGTGCATTCTAGAAAGTAATGTGACGTCATTTCATGACGTCCGCATTGACATAACGGGGATGTAATAATAATGCGGTTGAAAAGATATTCATTAAAGGCACTATAATTGGTTCTTAGATGCGTGTGTAGCATTTGGGATCGTCTTTTGCCGTATGAAAATATTGAATTTGCAATCGGTCGATGTTAATGAGCCTTTTGAAGGAATGGATCGATTCAGCGTGTCTGTTGTCATCGGGAAGAGAATTTCATTCAGATGCAGTGGACGGTATAAACGAATTTAAATACTAGATGACCTGTATATTGCATCAGCAAGAGTAAAACTGCAAGCCCCATTATGAGAAAACGTCATTCGAAATGACGTAGCTAAATATGCGCTTAATTTTATTTACATTGTTTAATTGTTCGCAAGTTTATTAAGAGTTATTATTTATTTTCACATGTTTTAGCAAATATGTGTGTGTATTGACATTGATTGATATGGTTACAGGTCTGCAGAAAAAACACACTGATTATATTGGGATAAAATGTATGCAAACTTAAAAATGTATTGGTACAGATTTTTTAAGACAGATATTGCAAAGTTGATTTAGCTAATTGTATTCAATTTTCTTCAAACAAAGTCCGCGCAAATAATCACAGGAATTAATATTCATTTAAAAAGACAGTTGTAATATGTATATGAATTAGGTTTGGTAAAACAATTTATGTCTTCTATCAGTAATACAAACAAGAATATTTTATTTCTTTGTATAAACAGACTTTCAATAATTTGAATTATGCTTGCTGTATTCATGGTCACCAAATTTCCCCTTAAATGGAAAGCTATAGAAACAATTGTAAACTTAGTAGAAAATAGTCTCACACTCACACGCACGCACGCACACACACACGCACACATGCATGCACGCACGCACACACACTATTTGTATTTGTGTCACATTACGTCATAAAACAGACATTGCATATGTTATTCAAAACACATAGTTGAAAGCATGTTTTCAACATCAGACACAGATATGTTCTTATATACTATAACCGGCATTGATTCTTTGTAAACAGTTTCGTTCCGAAATTAGCAATTTTAAATTAATTTCAATTTTCATATATACACGTTTTCCGTGATGATTTTATTCGGATATTGAACGACGTGACAATATGAGTATAGTTATATTGAGGATTTATTCTTCAAAAAATAGTATATTTCAACATAAAAT
>VMBQ01005431.1:50501-68408 GCA_007657795.1 Dreissena rostriformis | reverse complement strand
AGTTGTTCTGTCTAGGCCAATGGGCAGGAAAGTTGTCTACAATACAGATAATTTCACAGATAAGTGGGGTTATCATGTGCTGTTATCTTTGGGCATATCATACTAATGTCAAAGCTGTATTATGAGACTGATGCAGTCTGTGCGCAGGCTAATTTTGGATGACACTTTCTAATCTGGGATGACACTTTCTAATCTGGGATGACACTTTCCTTTCTTTCCACTTTTATGGGATTTTTGGTTGAAAGGAAGTCAGTTCTAAACAAAAATCCTGTCTAGGTGGAAAGTGTCGTCCCANTAAAGGCCTTTGCAAACAGTTTGGATCCAGATGAGACGCCACAGAACGTGGCGTCTCATCAGGATCCAAACTGTTTGCTATTCTGATAGTGGTCTTAGAAAAAAAAAACAAAAAAAATGCTAATTTTAAAAATTCAGCAGACAACATTTTAGCTGACAACAAAATACCCAGCATGCAAAGGGTTAATGAAAGTAGGTGAAGTGAACAGTATTTGTCTACCTTTATATTTATTATATTGTTTCAGCAAATTATTTTAAAGGACATAAATAATTCTCCTGTATCATAATGGGTGGCCTCATTATCAGGACAAGGGGCTCAGTATTATCTGCAGTTGATTGTAGAGGTTTTTCCAAAATACAACACCTCTTCTAATCAAGTTTGATTTTCTTGTTTATACTGTTTACCCCTTCATACAAGACATATTTTGAAATAAGTATGTATTAAATGTTAGCCTAAAGTCAAAAATGTTTCTTCAACCCACCCCCGTAGGGATCAGGAGGTCCTAGATGTGTTCACCACTCTGTGAGCATTCTCAGAATCTCCTTAAAAAATCATCCAGTACTAGTTCTACCCATGAAACAGACTCTATAGTGTCACCAAAGAATGTAGGGCTTTCAGTGCAATTGAACTAAAACAAAAATGTTTTACATCAGAATCTTACCAGTACCAAGGTCATTCATAAAGAAGTAGGGCAAAACTTCAAAATTTCTCCCACAAATCCAGACACCACCTGCCAGAAGTGGTCTTCTCTTGGCAAACAAACCTTCAAAATTTGATCAACATTTTGCTCAACATACTTGTTTGACTTAAATCCTGAAATATCGGTGTTCAGCACAACTCAAACTATAGAATGAAAATAAGTTTACAATAAACTCACTTTTGAATGCATGAGGCCATATGGGTAAACAAGCAGTATGATTAAAATGCCCTCCCCGATTGACTTCAAACGATCCAATAGACTATTGTGGCACAAAAGTCTGTGCCCCCCAGCCAAGTTCTCAAGAGGTTTAGGTCTCAAGTCTTGAGACAACACGTGAGATCAGTCCTGCAGACTTTTGGAGTGTTTGACTAGGATTTAAACAAACATGTCCGATTCAAAGTAGATGAAAGTTAGTGTGTTTAACATTCAATGAAGAGCTGTACACCTGTTGTAATGATGGCCTTGGTGAATTGATCTAGCTGATCAGCCGCGATAATTACTGGACAAGAAGAAGGAAACTTAACCCTTTCCCCCTCAGAAGCAACGTGAAAATGGCTATATGCAATCAGTATAAAACCAGAACAGCCTGCGAGTAACTCGCAGTCTGTTCAGGTTTTATGCTGGTTGCTGCTCGTCAGTATCTTAGGGTTGGAAATGAAGCCTTAAAAACTTGAATCTAATAGGAAAGGTCATAAATTCTATTTGATTTTCAAAGGGACTACAAACGAGTCAAAATGTGTATCTTAGTGGTAAAGGGTTTATTAAGGTGACAGAAGAAATATTTAATTACCAACTGCATGCGCATGTCATAACTATCAGGTGCATGGGTCATACCTGTTGCGTGTGAATGTCATAGCTGTCGCTCGCGCACCCAATAGCTATCCTGTTCACATGTCATAACTTTCAGATGCGTGCGTCATACCTATTGCGTGCAAATGTCATAGCTGTCGCTTGCGCACCAAATAGCTAAAATGTGATGCAAGTTGTATCTATCACATGCTCACAACATAGCTACTGCCAAATAAAACATTTCCTATGTCCTAGTTAAAACTTATTTATTTTAGCTTGTTTGCATCAGAAGCCTCAGGCTTATTTGAAACGCTCTCGAGTCTGTTTCCTGGGACTAGAACCAGTACTTGGTGTCTATGGGGGAGATCTTAAGAACGCTCCCACAGTGGGGATCGAACCCGTGACCTCCCAGTTGCTAGGCGGACACCACTATCCAATAGGCCACGGCGACCTTCCTATGTCCTCCTTATGCCACTGTAAAAACTATGGAGTGTGCATGTCGTAGCTATTGCATGGCTTGTTAAACGTATTGCATGCACATGTTATAGCTATCAAGTACACATGTTATAGCTATCAAGTACACATGTAATAGTTATCAAGTACACATGTTATAGCTAACATGTACTGTAAACTTGTAATGGCTACCGCATGTGCATGTTATAGCTATTCCATTTGCATGTCAAAGCTATAGCGTATGCACACTATAATAAGAGACCTCTAAATAAAATATTCCCTTTGCCCCATTTATGCCACCATAGAACTTCATGCTAATGTTAGGAATATTGTTAATGTCATGTTTGGTTTTCCACTGTTTAAGTTGGGATACAATTTGTTTCATAATATCTAGCTTTACAGACCCTAAGACTTCTTTTGATAAGAACTGGCATTAATAAAAATGTTTTAAAATTTAAGTCAAAACATAGTATTAATGAGTACATGTAGTTGTAGATTCCTGAATGGCTTGAAATCGGGTTATTGAACTCTCCATAGAATTTTATGTCTATTTGAAGTTTCCGTTTCCAAAAAGTCACAAAAAAGTAATATTAACCTATTTATGCCTAGCGTCTAGAAAAAAGGCCTTGGCAAACAGCGTTGACCCAGATGAGATGCCGCATGATGCCGCTTCTCATCAGGGTCTACACTGTTTGCTTAAAGGAATTTCTGTAAGAAATATTCTAAATGTAGAAATAAATATACTAGACATCCCTAATTTTGGAAATAAATTGATCCAATAAAGACGGATGGGAGAGTCCACTAGGCATAAAAGGGTTAAATCAGGTAAAGAATTTATGAAAAATTGTAATATCATTGCATGCGATCTATAGAGCTCTAGGTCATATTTGTGTTTGAAGAATCCTTGATACCTTATTTGCCAAACCAAGAGTCCTTTCATTAATGTCCTGTCTTCTCAAACTTGCTACCTCATCATTATTATTCATTAACAAGCGCTCTTCTTTCTATCTTTATGATGAGTGTCTTTAAAAAGGGGTAAAGAACACTTGTGCAAAATAAACACATAGAAGCTATCAGACGAAAATGTCACCCCTGTACCTGTAAGTCATTTGTTATTAAAACAAGCCATGATAATCCGCCTTTGATCTCAACTTCTGGAGAGGGCTTGACAAATTCTTGAGAACTCTGTTATCTGCCCAGTCACTTACTATTAAGTGTGCTACTTTCCACACACTGTTCTTCAGTTGATTGCCCTTTAAATGGGTCGCGCTCTTTAAAAAGGGTGTTTAATGTATGTGCGTAAATTGTCTTCCCAGATAAGCCTGTGCAGTAAGCACAGGCCAATCAGGGACCACACTTTCGGCCTAAACAGATTTTCCTTAAGAAGAGACTTCCCATAAACAAAAAATACCATAAAAGCGGAAAGTGTCGTCCCTGGTTAGCCTGTGCGGACTTTACAGGCTTATCTGGGATGACAATTTACGCAGATGCATTGTGCCCAGTTTTCTCAGAATACGACTGAAATGGGAATATGAAGCAGATACAACAGTGTTACGCTGAACTTTCGAAATACCGTTCTGACATTGTCCTGTAAATGAGCCTCGCTCTGAGAAAAGGGGGTTTAATGCATGTGCATAAAGTGTTGTCCCAGATGAGCCAGTGCAGGCCTCACAGGTTAATCAGGGGTGACACTTTCCGCTTTAATGATATTTTTCCTATAAAGAAAAAATCTAAGCAAAAAATCAAGTTTACCTGAAGGTGGTGTCGTCCCTGATAAGCCTCTGCGGACTGCACAGGTTAATCTGGGACGACACATTACACACATGCATTAAGCCCCCTTTTCACAGAGCGAGGCTCATATAGTTTTGTGATTTCAAGTTTTCAAAATGATGCTCTGCAGTTCACTTCTAAATTATTCTTAAATCTGATCTAGAAATGATTGGAACAACAGACCTTCATGTTATTGTTTTATTGTAGATCAATGACTCGATCGCAATGAAGCGTGAAATTGATTGTTTTGTGCACACAGAAAGCTGCATGTAGTCTCTGAATGGAAAATAAATCATAATGTTTTGCCAGTATACTGATTATTTGTAATTATATTTAGCTGCATGGGTTGGGAAGGACGAATGTTCAGTTCTGATTCATTTATTGAGCAATATTGACTGGTAAACTATGCTGCAAGTCTTAATGTGTCTTCATGATGTCTACCAGGTATATGAGAGGACTCCACAAGCACAAACCAATTTTAAAATCATGATTATATAATTATATCTCAAGCATTGAATCTATACCATGACTCACTGCTTTTGTTCTTTTAGACCGGTTAATGGTTAATGGTTCCAGCTTCACTTAGAGGTTGGAGAGCTTCTTTGATTATTTCCTAAGTGCTTACCACATTGTTCTTTTCTTCCTTTGTACGAGGCAATTAGGTTGGTGAAAAAATCTCCTTGTTGGTAATTGGAGTAAATTGCAAAGAGGCCCTTCTCTAATCACAAGACAATGAATACTGTCAGACAATAGTCATGAAATGTGGTGAATGATTTGATTTTTTAATTGTTTTATCAGTGGGCGTTTACAAAAGAGTCAAAATGATCCTCGATCTGTAAAAAAGGGGTTTAGTGCATGTGCCTCAAGTGTCGTCCCATATTAGCCTGTGCAGTCTTCACAGGCTAATCAGGGAAGACACTTTCCCCCTAAACTATATTTTTGCTAAGAAGAAGAGACTTTCTTCAAACACAAATATCATCAAAGCGGAAAGTGTCGTCCCTGATTAGCCTATGCAGACTCTTACAAACTACTACATGTACTGTTTTATTTTAGCAATTATAAATGAAGCCCATATATTTTTCCTCACATCCTGTAAGACTGTTAGTCTAGAGAGATTCCATTTGTTCCACCAGGAAATTACCTAATTACATGTACCAGTATGTGGAAAGTATTTGTTCATCACACATCTTGGCATAGCAGAGCATAGTTTTAATTGATCTTCAGCTTTTTTTTCCAGATTTTTGCCAAGAGTTGTCTTAAATTCCTGTAAACTATGTTAATGTTCAGATACTGTATGTTGAAAGATATCTTCTATATAGGAGTAATGATGAATTCCACAAAATGGATTTGTTTATTGGCAGACATATAAGTAATTTTTCTTTTGGATAACTTAAAATATATATATTGTTAATCTTCGATGAGTATATGACCACAAGTTTGCAAGTTGTCTGTTTTAGTTTCCTGTTACCGGTAAGTAATTATAAAATTTGAGTCATTTTAATTTGTTACGGGCAATTGCCTTAATTTTTTGTGAGAATTTGAAGTAAAACTAAACTGTTCAAGATAAATGGCTTTAATTTCACTTAGCCAGCGAATAAACAATAATTTAGGAAATTTAAGTGATTTTTGAAAACAATGAAACACAAACTGAACAATTAGGAATGAATTGAGGAAACAATTCTGACCTAATGTGAAACCTAAGGTCATTTGAGCAAACAAATCTTCAACCGCAAACAGGTTTGCACCCAATTACATTGAGATTGGATTTAAATGAAGTGTAAATAAACACTGCTGGCTGAACAACCAAGGCCAAGTCTGGAATTATCAGGTCTTGGTTTTCGAATGTTGTTCCAATTGTTGGGGAAGTCATCCATCTATAATAATTGTGGCTGCTGCAAGGTTAGGAAACAACAGTTTAGTCATTTTTGACCATACAGGTTCTTTCAAAACTTTTTGTACAAAGAAGTGTAAAAAAAGTTTTCTCATAAAATCATTAAAATTAAACAACCATCTTTTTAAGATGGCCTCTTTAAATTTCCCTTTCCAATCTATTGCTTCAAACTTATATTTAGGCCACGACTGCCCACCATTGGTCTTTGAAAACTTCATGTTATTACCCATTTATGCCTAGCGTCTAGAAAAAAGGCCTTGGCAAACAGCGTAGACCTAGATGAGATGCTGCATTATGCGGCGTCTCATCAGGGTCTGCGCTGTTTGCTTAAAGGAATTTCTGTAAGAAATATTCTAAATATAGAAATAAATATACTAGACATCCCTAATTTTGTAAATAAATTGATCCAATTTAGAAGGATGGGAGAGTCCACTAGGCATAAATGGGTTCATGTTTAGAGGACATTGTACATGTGCTATGTTCCGGTCTCGGTCTCGCAAGGATTGTCCCAGTTTCTCAAAGTCTGTGTCATGGTGTCCTGCTGAGGTTCCGAATGTCCCAGTCCATCAAAATAATCAATAATACAGTGCAGACATAACATTTAATTCCTTAATCTGGTCCAAAAAGCTACAATACCTATTATGTACATGTGAAAGGAAAGCAGTAATTATACCCTAATAGCAAATTTATTGACTGCATTCAATCAATATTTAAATTCTCTTGTTGATTGGTGGTTATAAGTTCCCAATTCTCACCACGTTTTGATTTATGCAATGGGAATACCTCAGTCTTGATTTGATGTTAAATATAGACAATAATTCCACAATCCAATTTATGACGTAATGCGCATGTTTCCTTCTGAAAAATGGCAAACATTTGTGTTTATAAAATTCTTAAACACATTTATCTTCAATAATTGATTAGATTTGGTTTGAAAAATGTAAGTCGTTTGTTCCTATTATGAATCATCATTTTTGTGTCGCCTGACTATGGTCATGGGACATTATAGGTGTAACTTCATCGTTGGCAGCGGCAGCGTCCGCGCCGGCATCGCTTTCATATTTGGTATGCATGTGTATCTGGACAATACCTTTCCATGCCCATAACATTTTTGACCCCTGTGACCTTGAACTTCAGATCAGCGTTCAGGTTTCAAAATCTGCAACCGCGATTCGAAGAAGGCTCATAACTACTATGTCAGATATTGCTTTCATATTTGGTATGCAGGTGTATCTGGACAACACCTTCCCATGTGCATAAAATATTTTATCCCTGTGACCTTGACCTTGAACTTGAGGTCAGCGTTCAGGTTTCGAAATCTGCGACTGCGATTCGAAAAAGGCTCATACCTACTGTGTCCCTTCAGATATTGCTTTCATATTTGGTATGCATGTGTATCAGGATAACACCTTTCCATGCACATGAAATTTTTTAACTTGGGGTCTGCGTTCAGGTTTCGAAATCTGCGACTGTGATTCAAAAATAGCTCATAACGTCTGTGTCCCTTCAGATATTGCTTTCATATTTGGTACGCATGTGTATCTGGACAAGACCTTTCCATGCGCATAAAAGTTTTGACCCCTGTGACCTTGACCTTATTTTGGACTTAGACTTATTGAAATGGGCCAATTTCTTGGTTAACCCATTACCATCAGGCTACACATCCAACTCGCGGAGTTCTAGTTAGGTTATCCTGCCACCAGGTAAAAGTTTCTGAAATCATACTAAATTGCAGCTATCCAATTCCAGTGTGATTGATGTGCTGGGTTGGATTTGGTATCTGAAATCCCCTCATTTTGATTGGTTCGTATCTGAAATCTTCTCATTTTGATTGGTCTGTATCTGAAATCCTCTCGTTTTGATTTGCCCTTTTTTATATAGAGAAAGCTTCAGCTTTCAAAGCCTAAGATTAGATTGTAATGCATAACATCTCACTATTGCCTTAGTCTTAGATTTATATTCTCAACAAATTGTCTCATATACTAATGCATGTATACAAAAATGTACGAGCTGAGTTTATAATGAGAAAATGTTTCGTTATATGCAAACATTTATTATAAGGGAGTTGATAGCCTTAGGTTGTCATGGATTTTAATGCCTAGATCATGTAAAGTTACCTGGAGCATGTATAAAATCTTTTAAAAACTGAGTTTATAAGGAGACAATAATTTGATATATACATACAAACATGTATTATTTGGGAGTTGATATATTTTGGAGCCTGCAATCACCAGATTGCGTGACAGATAAAGCTAGTGTGACCTCACTGTGTCACTTGGGTCACAATGTCGCCACCAGACTATCTATGCTCAGTACCGCAGTCTCCCGGGCTATTGTGTACACTAAATACTCAAACCACACAAAAACCACCACCATTCATCATGTAGTAACTTGAAACTTGGGGCCAGTGTTCTCTTGGTCAGGAGTTTAGGTGTTGCAGTAGATCATAAAATGTTGATATACTGTCTCTTTGTGCTGTTGTGTTTTGTTGTCTAGGAAAATCACCGGGATCTTCGAATCTCTTGCCGCTTTATGTTTATATTTGTTTGGAGCCTATATTTGTTTGGAGCCGTACTTAAGAATTATGGGGAAGTCACAATGTAGCATTTGTCACCTAAAAGTCATCAATATTATCAGTTAGACAAAGCCTGAGGGCAAGAACATCGAGTACAAGCAACATGTACACTTATATTAATTTAGAACACTGATGTGATGCCATCCCATTGTTCTCACTGAACCTTAAATTTAACATTGTTATTATTGTAGTCGTCAAATTTTAGGTGAGTTGTTGTAATATTGGCGTGTAGTGTTAATAATGAACATTGCGTGCAAAGCGGTAATTATATAAGTATGTTGGCAATGTTTTTAGTAAGATATAAACCTCAATATGTCCAAAATGTAAAATATCAAACAGTTTTTTGCGCTTCATAATGACAGTTCTCTGCTTATATCTATGACAGAGATTATGACCAAATAAAAAGTTTTAACGTTTACCAGTTGAGGACATAAAGTCACATCAGGTTTTTTTTGGGCCCGATTTTATAGCCAAATAACAGCTATATTCCCAATGGCAAAAAGTATACTTTTTTCCAAAAATTTGATAAAAAATTCCCAATTTCCAAAAAAAAAAATTTTTTTTTTTTTTTTTTATAGAAATAAGTGTCTTAATGATTATTTTATCTCAATTTTATTTCAATTACATATAACAAAGTATATAATAATGATTTTCTTTTTTTTAATTTGAATTATTATAAAAAATAACAATTATTTTTTTCCCAAATCAGTGGACTTTTGGCGCAAAAAAGTTTGGTAATGAATTTATTTTCCACATTTCTTGACAATGCTGATAAAATTCCCAATTCCAAAGCCATGGGCTATCTTCACAAAAAGTGGGAAAAAAAAAATGCACATGTACATATTGACCACTGCTATGAAAAAAAATGATTCTAAGACTTTGAAACATTGGGAAGAACAATTAATTTAAAATAATTAAGTCTTTTAATTCAATTCATGCATCAGTTAAATTCAAAGACGAAACACTACAGCTCTTAATTTTTTTCCATGATGATAAAAAACCATATAAAGATGCTATTACCAAAATAATAATGACACCAGCTGTCATTTTCTAAACAATTGTTTGTGAATGATTACAGATAACACTGAGAGACAATTTATCAAACAGTAACTTGAGATTTTTTGGTTGATGTACAGCCATGCCAAATGTTGTGGTTTAACATTGTTTGTGATAACATTAAGTACAAAGCCACAAATGTTAACCCTTTGAGCGCTGGAACCAGATTTTGAAAGCCTTTGCAAAGTTTGGATCAAGATGAGACGCCACAAAACGTGGCGTCTCATCAGGATCCAAACTGTTTGCTATTCTGATAGCATTCTTTGAAAAAAAATCGAAGAAAATGCTAATTTTATAAATTTAGCAGACAACATTTTAGCAGACGACAAATTTCCCAGCATGCAAAGGGTTAAGTACAAAGCCACAAATGTTAAACTGAATGGTAAAACATACGAGCCTTGCTCTGGAAAATGGGGCTTAATGTATGTGCATCAAGTATCGTCCCAGATTAGCCTGTGCAGTCCTTACAGGCTAATTATGAGGGAAGAACTTTTCCCTTTTATGTTATTTTTCACTTAAAGGAAGTCACTTCTAGTTAAGGCGGAAAGTGTCGTCCCTTATAAACCTGTGCAGACAGTAACGCCCATGCATTAAGCCATGTTTTCCCAAGCTGCAAACCTTGACAGGGATGACTTTGGTTCCTTTGTTGATAACGTTTTTGTGCTAGTTCCATATCATCTTTACCATCAGTTATATAGAAGGATTTTCATGACTCTTTGCTAACAATTTAACATTAATGTCATTGAGGTGATGTGCAGAAATTAGCACTAGTGATTTTGGCATGTTCAAGGTCATGTAACAGAACAGTTTCGTCAATTTAATAAAACCATGTTATTAAATGTTGAACCACTTTTTTTTTGCATTTAAATGTTGGTAACGTTACTTAATTACCCTCTTGAAATGCTTACTTAACATTTACTAAAATTCAAAATGTACTTAATGTTAGCTTAAACCATTGAACTACTGCTACACTTTCTATAACTCTTTCAGTGCTGGAACCGAATTTTGAAGGCCTTTGCAAACAGTTTGGATGCAGATGAGACGCCACAGAACGTGAATGTCTCATCAGGATCCAAACTGTTTGCTATTCTGATAGTATTCTTTAAAAAATCAAAGAAAATGCTTATTTTAGAAATTCAGCAGACGACATTTTAGCAGACGACAAATTTCCCAGCATGCAAAGGGATAAAGACAAGATAATGTATTACTGGACCACTTGATAATTCAATTTGTGTTGACCATCATAGATGGACTGACATCCCCGATATCATCTGCTGATTGTCTGGTTAAAATAATTGTCTTGGCGATCATCACTCTTGAAAGTTTGTAAACACACTCTGCATAATTATTTACATTTGATTTGAATATCAAACATAGTCAAATATGATTTATAGCCCTAGGAGATGACATTAATATATAGTAAATCATTATTTTTTTTGGTCCGATTTATTATCCATGCCCCCCACCTGTACATAAGGTTTCATGATTCTAAATGTAAATGCTGGTAAATAAATATAAATCTTCTGCATCAATGCTGCTTTGCTTAAGGCTGAGAAAATAACAATTAATTTGCGTAAAACGGTCGTATATCAATGTCATATGTGAACTATTAAATGCTCTCTTAATATGTCGGATGCAGAATGCGTCATTCCTTCATTCAAACGTAAAATGAACTCATCTACAGGCTGTGGTCTCATACGTTGTTTGCCTGCTTTAGAGCAATACTCTTATGATGGTTCCAATTTGATAGATTTTGTTGGCCATACTAGACATGTTATTATTAATAATTGTGTATTTCTGTGCTTACATTCTTCTGTAATAAATCATGTACTAAATGTCATGTATGACATGCAGACATGTATTCAATGTCATATCAGTGCATTTCATCACATTGCATGACAAGAATGGTTCCTCTGTATTTAATCTATTGCAAGCCCAAATGACTGATTAATGTACACTCAAAGAATCTTTACCTTTCAACAGATTGTATTGGCATTGTATGTCAGAAAATCATTTTCTCCAACTTAATTCAAGATTAAGATGTTTTGTTCTGTTTTGCTTTCAGAAGTTTGTTTTTGTTCCCTACCGGTTTCACCGAAGGAGATTTATGGTTTGCTCAGTCTGTCCGTCACACTTTTCTGGATCCTGCGATAACTTTAAAAGTTCTTCATAATTTTAAATGAAACTTGAAACATGGATAGATGGCAATATGGACATTATGCACGTCATTTCATTTTGTTCCTACATCAAAATTTCTGGTTGCTATGGCAACAAATATAAAAAAATAAAAAATCTGACAATGGTGGAGCCGGTAGGGGACATATATTGCTTGGCAATAGTCTTGTTCTTTTATGTTTCAGAAGTTTTTATCTATTGCATTCTCAGAAGTTTTGTTCTGTTTGTGTTTTCAGATGCTCAACAACATCACCAATGACCTTGACCTTTTGTTGGCAGAGTTCTGCGACCTACCTTTCACAGATCAGGGGGAGCCCCCACCTGCACGCAACAATCATGTGCGCACGCATGGGTAAGAAGATTCACATCTTAAATGTGTCGCATTCCGAGAAAACTGGGCATAATGGATTTGCGTAAAGTGTCGTCCCTGATTAGCCTGTGCAGTCGACACTTTCCGCCTAAATTGGATTTTTGCTAAGAAGAGACTTCATTTAAACGAAAAATGTCATAAAAGCGGAAAGTGTTGTCCCTGATAAGCCCGTGCAGACTGCACAGGCTAATCTGGGAAGACACTTAACACACAAGCATTATGCCCAGTTTTCTCAGAACGCAACACAAATAAGTGTTCAATTTCAGATACAAAATTTATGAGATTCAATATCATAGGGCAGTTTGCTTGCAGTGTACATGTTTGTATCTTACACTGTAAACTTTCTCTGTTTACAACATCTTGACAAACGGGGGCCTAATTGTTTGTTAAGTTAAGGAAAAATGTTATTGTGAATTGATTGCAGTCCTCTGACAGACTTATTTCGTCAACTGACCACTGCCCAAGATGGCCATTTAAATAATGTCTGCGAGAATACTGTCCATTGTGACTACATCAGGTGGAGTTTTATGCCTTTTTTTGCGTGTCTCTTGGTCAATTTTTATTAACTATGCGTAAGGAAGATTTTACCACTTTGAATATATAAATAACTAATTTGATGGTATCCAGACCCATTCTAGAAAAGAAAAACTATCTGATGAAGTTGAAATCCACAATAATTAAATGGATGGTCCAAAAATAATCTCATTGAGATCAAACTATTGCATGTATCAGTTTGTGGACAACTCTGGATTGCCTCTTCTTCCCTGTAGCTAACCCTTTGAGCGCTGGAACCGGATTTTGAAGGCCTTTGCAAACAGTTTGGATCCAGATGAGACGCCACAGAACGTGGTGTCTCATCAGGATCCAAACTGTTTGCTATTCTGATAGTATTCTTTGAAAAAAAATCAAAGAAAATGCTAATTTTAGAAATTAAGCAGATGACATTTTAGCAGACGACAAATTTCCCAGCATGCATAGGGCTAATGGACCGAACGTTGTGCACTTGATTGGTCTGATTTGCAATATTGATACATGTTCAAGATTATAGAATTAGTATTGAACATTCCGTGATGCTTTGACTTCTGCCTCATAGCCAGTCTTGGAGGATTTTGCATGCAACTGTGCAGCCTGGTTTGTGATAGATTGCAAAAGATATATGTTTGGATATGTATTGGATAAAGATTCTACTTGTAACATACAATTGTCTGGAGTGTTTTATTGTCCATTACTGTCTGTATATTATGTTATTTGTGTAACTGACATTTTGTTTTATTTAATCAACTAATATATTTATATGAATGAGAAGCCATTTGAATGCAATAATTTAGCTGTGTCAAGAGAATTAAATTTAATATTGTTAGTATTATTTTAGTTATATTTAAGTTATATAACTCATTTTTTAATGCATTTTTTAATGCATTTTTTTGCATGAAATGAAAAGTATGAATAATGTTGGCTTTTTAACTCGGGATATCATTTTCCAGTAAAAACTGTGACACTGGAATGGCAAAGTACTGTAAGTGCTGAAATGGAGATAGTGACAGTAGGGCACAGTATTTATCATGGTGTCACCTTCCAAAATACCTGGCTGTCAGAAGTTGGTAGTGGAGACATATTAATTTTGGGAATGGGGGGGATGTCAACCTAAGATAGTAAATTGTTGGTTAAATAGCAAAACAAAGGATATTGCAGAAAAATAAATGACAACGTCTGTAACTTTCCTGTGAAGATTATAGAAAAAAATTGATACCAGAAAAATATTGATGATCTGCCTTAAAACGTGATAGTGTCACTTAAAAAGTGATCAATTTGGATTAGCATGCTTTTTGAAGGATTTTATGCTAAGGTAACCAAGTTCATTGCAAAGTATTTTCTTTGTTGCATTGTTGAATGTTTTGAAAAGTTGAAATTGATTAATGCATCATAAAAGTTAATTTCGATTAATGGCCATATTAGCATCATGTCAGGATTTTTATTGAATCTTTGTCAAAGCAAAGTGTCTGTATGAACTCTTGCATTTATGACATGCTATTCATAGTTTTCAAATATGCCAATGTTTATTTATGATTAAATAAACAGCCCATATTATTCATTTTGCTGAATTTAAATTATGTGGTACAGGACATAAATCTTATGTATAGGAACAAATAAGCAATTTATTGGTTGGGCGAGTGCGTGCAATAGATAGTGAGTCCGTTATGTGTTCAATCTCTACGCACAAAGGCGGATGAGTTTTTGACGTAAGTTGTGGTTATTACAAGCTCCTTTAGGCCATTGTTTGAAGAGCAGACTGTCGCCAACATTGATCAGAATTTTTATCAAGCGAAAAATACGGTGAATAGAATAAGTATAAAACTGTAATAAAGACTCGTCTACGGCATGTTACGCCAGTTCCTCTGTAAGTGCAATAAACATGAATATTTTTTAATTATCAAAGGATTATAAGGCCGCAAACTGTCCGGATGATTTTGTGTGAACTTTAGCCACAAAAGGTAGGCCATTAACCACTATAAAATTTTGGAGCTTTGTGACTAATTAGGATTTATTGATGTGTCACCTAGGATATATTGCTGTCAGGAATGGTGATAAAAATATTGACAGTTACGAGGTTTATGTGAGAAAAGATTATGACTGTTGTTTTTTCGTCTGACTAAAAGTCACTATTTCATTGATTGCATCGTCTGTTATTGGTCTCAAACATACTTTTAAACTTATTTTATAAGCAGTTTTTATAAGAAGCAACAATGGAAACATGAGGTACAGAAGCAATTAAATATATCAAATTGTGTGTTTATTATAATGTGAATATATGCTTTGAACTGTTGAGCATAGAAACTCACTTTTTGTTTTAACCTTACAGCAAGTGTTGATGTCTTTACCACTAAGCTTAAACAGAACATTTTGTTTTGGTTTCTCATATTTTGCTCACCTGAAAAAATACTGGTGAATTTGATGCAGACAAAATTGTACGTTTTTGACATGACGTGTATTAGATTCTTAATGTACAATTATTGATGGTGTGTTGTATTTTTTTTGCTTTAACTGTCTGAATATGAGCCTCGCTCTGTGAAAAGGGGGTTAGATGCATGTGTGTAAAGTGTTGTCCCAGATTAGCCTGTGCAGTCCTCACAGGCTAATCAGTGGTGACGCTTTCAGCTTTTATTGTATCTTACGTTTGAAGGAAAACTCTTCTTGATGAAAATCCAGTTTATGCGGAAAGTTTCATCCCTGAATTAGCCTGTGACTCAGCCTGCACAGGCTAATCTTCCACGACACTTTACGCACATGCATTAAACCCTGTTTTCACAGAGCAACGCTCATATAAAGCATTATATCATGTGTAATTCTCTGTTGAAAGTCAAGACCATTCTCTGCGTGATGCTGAGATAACCAGTTTGTCAAAGTTTCTAATTATGGTATCAAGTACCTAATATAAGGGACCTGTGCTGACATCTACATTATCCAGTAGTTAATTATCTGTGCGGGAGACTGAATCTGACCCTGTATAACTAGCAAATATATGTCAAAGTCACCGACATTTACTTTAAGGAGGATTGTGTACAGGGATTTGTCTGTTTTCATCATTTTTAGGTCTAAATATGATTTTTAAACAGATTTTTAATTAAGTTGAAAATGCTGGTTACTAGATTGGGGTATGGAGGGCCGTGTCAAACTGAAGGTTTCCATACAATAACTTTAGTTTGCATTGACCAATCTTGATGAAACTTTGGATATAGCAATCTTCCACAGAGACCTAGATTGTATTTGGTGCAAGTCAGGGCAAGGTCATTGTTACTAAAATAGAAATGAACAGTTTCTTCTCAATTACTAGAGTCTTGATTGAGATATTGCAATGGAATTTTGCATGCAGGTAGATCACATGATATTCCTTACGTAAATTTGAATGGCTTTGGGCTATTTGGATCAAAGTCAAGGTCATTACAAATACTAACAATAGAAGGAAAAAAACAGCAAACATGTGGTTTCTGGTCAATAACTATAGTTTGAATAGACCATCTTGATGAAACTTAGGTATAGCAAGCTTAACCCATTCATGCCTAGTGGACTCTCCCATCCTTCTAAATTGGATCAATTTATTTCCAAAATTAGGGATGTCTAGTATATTTATTTCTATATTTAGAATATTTCTTACAGAAATTCCTTTAAGCAAACAGCGCAGACCCTGATGAGACGCCGCATCATGCGGCGTCTCATCTGGGTCTTCGCTGTTTGCCTAGGCCTTTTTTCTTGACGCTAGGCATAAATGGGTTAAATGCAGACCTTTCTTGAAATTGCAATTGTGACCAGTCCGGTCAAGGCCCCTTTTATAAAAATATAATTATTAATGGCTTCCAGTGAATAACTAGAGTTTGGATGGAAGTATTATATTGAAATTGTGTGTGTATGTTGCTTATGTGCAGACTATTAGCATGTGGGTTCATTTGGGGCCAGTTGGGTAAAGGTCAAGGTTACTTTTATTAATCATTTATAAAATGGTTTCTGCTCAATTACTTGAGGTAGGATGGAGATAAAGTGCTCATTTTATTTTAATTAATATCATAACTTAAAACGTTGAAAACCTGCTTTGGTGGCATTGCTATGTTTTTTGTTGAATTTGATTGTTTTTATACGCCCGTATAAAATACGGGACGTATTATGTGAAACCCCTTGGCGGGCGGGCGGCGGGCGGCGGGCGGAAGGCATCACTTTGTCCGGACTCTAATTCAAATTGTATTCATCCGATCTTCACCAAACTTGGTCAGTAGTTGCATCTAGTTGATATCTAGGTCAAGTCCGAATATGGGTCATGCTGGGTCAAAAACTAGGTCAAAGGGTCAATTAGTGCATTTTACTTTGTCCGGACTCTAATTCAAATTGTATAAATCTTATCTTCACCAAACTTGGTCAGTAGTTGCATCTAGTTGATATCTAGGCCAAGTTCGAATATGGGTCATGCCAGGTAAAAAACTAGGTCATAGGGTCAATTAGTCCATTTTCAACAGCGCCACTTTGTCCGGACTCTTATTCAAATTGTATTCATCCGATCTTTACCAAACTTGGTCAGTAGTTGCATCTAGTTGATATCTAGGTCAAGTTCGAATATGGGTCATGTCGGGTCAAGAACTAGGTCATAGGGTCAATTAGTGCATTTTCAACGGCGCCACTTTGTCCGGACTCTAATTCAAATTGTATTCATCCGAAACTTTTAAACAACTTTTTATCCTGCGTCAAAGTGGTATGGGGGTATAAGTCACATTCAGTGACAAAGCTCTAGTTCAAGTTGAATTCACCAAACTTGGTCAGAGGTAGTATATAGATTATATATCAGTCAGGTCTGATTGGAGACATGCAACCGATTAACACATGCAATATTTTTATGCAATATTTTTATCCAGTTTTATTTTGCGATATTTTCATCGGGTTTATTTTTTTCGCGATTTTTGAAACGAGTTATTTTTAACAACATGTTTATTGGTAAGTTTCATTTTTCCTTCAATCTAATCATGATTTCCACAGGTACATGAGTTTTTCACTGTGCATGGGTACTATAGAAAGGCAACTGTTTATCATTGTCATCAACCTAAAATCAATTTTTATACGCCCGTTTTTACAAAACGGGACGTATAATAGTTTCACCCTTGGCGGGCGGGCGGGCGGCGGGGGTGTCCACAGCAGTGTCCGCTCTCTAATTCAAATAGTTTTCATCCGATCTTCACCAAACTTTGTCAGAAGTAGGATCTAGACAATATCTAGGTCAAGTTCGAATATGGGTCATGTTGGGTCAAAAACTAGGTCACGGTGTCACTTAGTAGAACCGGCGTATCTTGTGACA
>VMBQ01005431.1:0-47281 GCA_007657795.1 Dreissena rostriformis | reverse complement strand
TTTTTTTTTTTTTTTTTTAATATAATGCAATTTTGCATACAACCGTTTTTGAATCTATTTTTTTTTTATTTGTCATTTTGCCAAACTGCGAATTGATTGCCTTTAATGATTCCGTGTTGTTTATTTTGAAGAGATGATTTCTTCCCTTTTTCACCTTATTGCAGTAGTTTAAACACTTAACTACAGAAAAAAAATTGTGGGGCCTTAACAATGTCTGCTCTTGGAGCGTAAGTAGCAATCCTTTCACATTTCCAGGTAATAAACATTTCCTTCATAAAACAGTGTATACTGATTAACTGGGTTACAACAGAGTTAACACTTGTCATAAAAGCAATACTTTTATGACAACACTGAAAATAGAAAACAATAAAAAATATCCCAGAGACTAGACGATGGCTTACTTTACAAGTATGGATTTCATTTTGGATGATAACATGATGTAGCTTGAAAATTACAAAGATATAAACTTAATTGCAAAATTGTGTTTTCAATCAAACTTGATAGAACAATAAATGTCTAATAAAATATTTGCGTTGACCTTGCCGTGTTAGGTCAAGGACAAATAGTTGTGTTATATAATAAGACCTTCCACATGTGGACACAAGTAGATTTCAAAACTTCTTACACTCTGATTTCATTAGAAGAATAACTTTAATAATTACCACTCAATGCATTGATATAACCAAGGATTCCAGTGCAAACCCAACCACAATAATTATTTTCTCCCCTCTGTTATACCTGTTTGACTCTGGGTGGTTTTTAGTTTGTCTTTTATACAAATACCTGCTAATCTGCTGCTAATGGTGTCTGATCACCTTACTATAGATGGCAATCAAATCCCTCAAACTCAGTGGAGTGTGACCTCTCAAACTCAGTGGACTGTATCCCTCAAACTCAGTGGACTGTATCCCTCAAACTCAGTGGACTGTATCCCTCAAACTCAGTTGACTGTATCCCTCAAACTCAGTGGACTGTCTTCCTCAAACTCAGTGGACTGTGACATCACTTTGGCACTCACCCTTATCAGGCCTTGAGATCCCTGTAAATAAAGGATTGAGGGCAAAACTTGTGAACATATTTTTAATTTGAAGCAAATACAACATTCAAACATTGAGGTCAATTTAAATATAGGGTTATGTGCAAAACTATTGTATGTGGAATACAAATTTGAAGCCCATACAACAGTCAAACATTGAGGTAAATTTCAAAAGAAGGTAATGCGCAAAACTATTGTATGTAGTATAAAAATGTGAAGCCCATACAACAGTCATATTTTGGGGCCACTGCAAATAAGGAGTTAAGTGTCAAACTATTGTACCTGATATAGAAGCTTGTGGAAGGTACAACAGTTTCACACTGAACTCGCTCCAAACACAGCGTACACCCTTCATTGTGTGTATTGACTGGGCAGTGACAATGGGCTGTAGATACATGTTGATAGGCTTTCTTCTGATCTGTTACTGATTGCCCAGACACAGTTCAGCCAGACCCTTATCTGGAGCTGCAGTCTACATGTCCACTGGGATCAGCAAAACATTGTGTGGATAGCCTCTTTGTTGAGGATGTTATGTAAGAATAAATGTGGAAATTATGTCGTCTCTTTGTGAAATTGATATGCCAGAATACAATTTTTTAACTGCCAAAGTTTGTTTTTTTCTGTGTCGGACATTTGCATATTCTGCCATTTCTAAGTTTATATATGAAGATATTGTTTTCAGAAGGCTATAAATACTAAGGTTTTTTTGTGTGATTTATATCAGTGAAATAAGGAAGTGAAGAAATTTAAACCTTTGTGGAATATCGTTTATCAACAGTTTATTGGGACCAGCATGTGCAGATAAATGTTACGGAAAACAAAAAACCAGCGAAGTGCTTGTTTGTTTTGTTTTTTGCTGAATTGCAAGTCGCATGAAAGAAGTTTGAAATTTTATAGACTAACAGCTGTGTTTGCTCAAGATTTTGCGTGTTTGATGAGCACTTTTCCGTTTCATACTCAGAAGAGGTTATGTCGTAATTACGCCAAATTGAATCTGTCATGCGACCAGGTGGTTTATGAATGTGGCCTCTTTGTTGGGTAATTATTATAATAATACCTGGACTGAAATAAACTTGATAGACTGATAAAGAAAGGCTGAGTGACAAAATGATAACTTTCTTGCTGGATTAAACCTTATTTGCTGTATCGGTAAAAACAATTTAGTGAACTGCCTAATGGTAAAACGAACGTGGTGATTTAAGAATCCAGATTAGTGGCTTATTTAAACTTCAGTGGGCCAGTAAATAACGTGTCATTGTTTGGTCGGCTTTTGGCATGTAAACATAATTGTGGAAAGAACATACAGGATTATTGAAAAATAAAAAAATAAAATATTATATATTGAGTGGCATTACGGACATAGTGTTTATGTATTTTGTTAAATATATAATGGATTTTCAATATATTGAGTGACATTCCGGACATAGTGTTTATGTATTATGTTGACTTTATAACGAATTTTCCATATATTCAGTGGCATTTTGGACTTAGTGTTTATGTATTTTTGTGACAATCTGTATATAATGGATTTTCGAGGCCAATCATAAACGAAGATGAGGAGCGTACAAGTTGATATCATCAGAAATGTGTAAGTGTTGATTCTGCACATGCAATTTAAACATAATCAAACAAATGTTCAATCCATTTCTGGGCTGGTTTATAAAGGATGGGATACCATAAATTATAATAAAATTATGTGGTTGATTTTTGTTCAATATCCTGAGGGGAAGGTGTCTTATTACATGTACAATTTTCATGAGTTTGTACTTGTTTATTTCCAACAGTATTTATACTGCAGTTGAAGGTGTGTACATTGTTTGCATGTATGGACTAAGGATCGTCCGTGATAGTGGTTTTGATCACTCAAAATGCGGTGATTTATATGATGAACTTGATTAATTCTACTGTTTTTCAAATGCATTCCAAACATATTTCTTAGTTTTTTGTTCTCATATGTGAAAACCTAAATTCTGTTCCTTGGATGTTTAGTCTTTCCTTTGATGTGATAATGCGATTATGAAAACATAATGAAGCCTTTTTTTTTACAGTAGTGTGGCAAATGATGCAGATTTGTATTGTTTATAATTTATATAATAATTAAATAACTGTTAAAGCTGATTCTGATCATACTGCTATAAGACTCTGGAGTAGTGGTATTTCGGTAACGTTAATATTGTTACCATAGGTTTTTCAAAATAGTAAGCCGTTTGCAATAATTTTTTAGACATTTTTTAGCCAGGTATAACATAAGGTGTGTGCCATCTTGATTGGTTTTCAGTTTAAGACAAAAAGTTACATTTTCTGCCATACTTGTTTATGATTACTGACATCTGCAATCATAGTGGAATGTAGCCCTGGAGGGGTTAATTGCATCATGAATTTATTATACCTCATTTGTAATTGTACTATCACACCCCAGCAATCTTCATAATCACCACCCCCACCCTTGGGGTTAATTATCTACCTGACCTGATGGGTGATGTAGTTAACCATTTTATTTCAGCCCTAATTAGAACTGACAACACTGCAGTGTGTCGGGACATGTTGAATCTCTTGCATATGGTTTGGGAACAGTTCAACAACTGATAAAGGTGTCAAGATCCCTCTCCCACCCCCTCTTGCCCTGCTTTTCTTAATTAAACTGTAACTGGCTAAAAAGGCACAAACCTTTTTGACTTAATTTAAATATTATAATACTAAAATTCAATTATAATTGCAGGTACTTTTCTTTAAAAAAAAATGAAAACTATAATTTGGTTGACAATTTTAATTTGGTGTTATTATGATATCCAAGTACAATAAAGATAATTGTATACAAATTAAAATAGACAGATAGTTAATAACATCAATGTCTTTATTCAACAGTTCCATTAAAATTGATAAAAACTAACCAATGAACATAAAATAATTTCATTTAGCAAATAACTCTTTAAGGCTTTTCACAGGCGTGTGTTTCATTTCAAATTAATATTCAAATAAATAAGTATTTTATAATACAATGTATATGCTTTAAAGACACTTCTTGCTAGCAACAGATTCTGTTCCTACATATCCGTACGAAATTGTGTTATTGGTGATGCAAAAGGTATATAAAGTATGCACGAAGCCACTGATGACTAGATGTAACATTGCATTTAGGACACTCCTAAATATCATCCGCTAATACAAACATTTACAAGTTGTATTTAAAAGTAACAGCAGTGCGTAATAGGTTAACAAGTTTGAATACTACTTATGTCAGCTCGTAATACATATATTTACAAATATCAAGCCTATGTGGTAATGCACTCGCTCCAATCTCAAAGATCTACAACAGCACATGTTCATTTAAGGAGTTGCGTGACAAATCCTGACCTACACATTGCTTCAGGGTTGCTTTATGAGATTTAATTAAGTGATGTATATCTTTTTTTCCTTCGTTTTGACGTCAGCTAACAGTGATTTTTTTGCCCAGGCTGTTTCCCAATTGTAAAAAGTAAAATAAAATCCCCCAAAATATGTCCTAAATTTACCAAAAAAGATGCCAAACTTTTCCAATAAAGTGATATAATTCCGTAGCTCTTTATAATATGAATTTAAAATATAAAGCAAAAAAATCACAAAGGTTAATTTGCAGTTTTGTGTAAATGTTAATATATATTATATAAAAATATGTATGTTTTGTTTTTCAGTTATTCACTGGCTGAATGATACATGTAAGCCGTCCATTTACATTGCTTTATAAGTTTTTGTCCAAAATAGTTTGTACTAGTGGTTGGAATTATTGGAATTTCCACTTCCGAGGTTGTATTGTTAAACTGCTTACAGTTGAAGTTACAGTGTTTGGCCAAAGTTAGAGTTAAGAAATGGGTCAGTGTGTTTGTCTCAATTTAGATGAATTATTCCTGGGACCATAATGGAACTATTGAGTGTGTTGTCTGGGGTATGTATGTCTCAATTTATCAGAGTGGCAAATCTGTCTGGGAATTGGGGAAACAGAACTAGTAATCAACATCAGAAGTGTGAACATTTGGCAAAAATTGAGGAACATTCAGGGCATTTCACTTTGAGTTGGAGAAAAATAATTAAAGAGAAAAAAGGGAGGACAAGAATTTAATAAATAATAATGAAAATGAAACAATAGACCAAACACTTGTTATTTTATTAAGAATAACAAGTTAACTAGTGTAAAAGGAATTTAAATATTAAACAGTAACTGTAGCAATTTGTATACTATTTAAAATTTACAGGTAATTTGCATGTTTCATTGAGGGAAAAATCAGCTTAATTTACAAAACAATTATGTTATATCAACACTCCTGTTGTGGGCATTTTTTCACTTCGTCCTCAGATCAGGTGATCCTTTGAAATTTTGGCTATGTAAATACTAGATCATTTCTGTGGCAACAAAAAACAACAGTGTAATCTTGATGTATTGTTGACATTTCTGTTTAGATATCTGGGATGTCAGATTTTCTTTTGAGGCATGAGAATTTAATGATAAAAAGCTGATTGTGTTTGTTTGTTTAAACCCATAAACAACAGTATCTGTATTATTGATCCATGGTGCAATAGTGATTGTTGTTTATTTTTGATTTCGTAGATATGTCTTCAAGGGAAACTATTAGGGTTTATCTGAATATTTATTTTGTAACAGATAATGGCTTAACAGAAATGTTTGTAAATTAAACATACTTAACATATTTTAGATAATTAGAAAAAAATAAAAGAGCTGTTTATCTTATTAATAATTTGATCTTGTAAACTTGTTCTTTTCATGTAGAGTTTAAAATATATATTTACCTTTTTGAAAAAGTGTATTTTATGGGAATAAAATGCAGCAGTTTCAGTAACATATATTGTCTGTGTTCAATGCTTTAATTATTTTAATACACAATAGAGCGTTTTTTCTAGACTTATTTGCACTTGTAATTAATTCACTTTTTGATGAAATTCGTGTTTTATACTGCCGTGTTAAATGCAAATTCAGTACACTCTCTCAACATGAGATTTCGATCATAGTTATATAAGGCCTTGTTTTTTGAAAGGTAAAATTTTCTTTTTCTTAGATTAAGGTCAAAATTATTTTTGTTGCAGCACAGAAAAGCACACATTCTGTTTTTCAACCTTTATTGCAACAAGTCATCTTCATTGCCTTGAGTTTGCATTATAAACTAATTGTATTTTTCTGTAACACATGGCAACAGTCACAAAATTAATACAGTGTTAGACATGATTGTTTGCTGTTTCCCTGACTCCGGATTTATTGGTGCAAAACAGTGTACTCTTGATTAATTGTTGATACAGATGACATTTAAAGGCCGTTAAATGGCAAGTTACACCAGCTTTTAGTGGGGTGCAGCCGCAAAACACGAACTTAATCAAAAATAACCGCAGAGCTGTGAATAGAAATGATTTATTTCTGCCCATTTTACAATTCTGTTTCACAATGAGTGACTGCAGATGATCAGTGCAGATACAAAAGGGTTTATTTTGGGTAGGCAGGCGATATGGGGAACGGTTTAATGAAATAAAAAAAATCAATGAATTTAATATTAAAGGAAGAACCTATGCCACACCTTTATAATATAAGTCTGCATTAATGATACTTAAATTTCTGGAACGTAAATTAATTTGTCACCATAAGTCCTTATATTAACATGATTGGCTTATGACATTTGCATGTATTAATCTTCAGTCAAGATTAATCATTTAATATGATGAACAACTGATATCTGCGCAAATTAACTAATTGAATGTCAAAGATTATTCATAACAATTAGTGCACATTCAAATTTAGTAACTGTCATTCGTCAGCCAATTAATGAATGAATAGCAAGCATGCAGTATTACTTGTAACAGGTGGGTTTTAATTGTTCTTTTAAATGCTTAATTAATCTCTATCAAGATTAATCAAACACAATTATATACGAAAATAATGGATATATCGGTAATTTACACTCAGTGGCATGAATATCAAACAATAGAGCTTGTGTGACGCGGTACACAATGAAAAAGCATCCGCGGACATTTTTTGCACAATGCCGAGATTAGCCTTATAAGGCCGTCTTTTGGAGGGATTAATCTGATCTGAGATGATAGCGGGATCGAATGAACCTGCTTTAATTAAATAGCCCACCTACAGTGTTTTATACGCCAATTTTTAGTGCCTTGAGTGGCGAGTGTGGTAGGGGTGTGTTTGCCCTGAGTTTTTCCGAGTCTTGAATCTTTGAACTGGAAAACAAAAATGCAGAGGGGGGGAAAAGATAATCTTCCTGTTGTGAAGATTTTAATGTGATGTTTTGCAAATATTTGGTCTGTTTAATGAAAACACATGCAAGCTTCTTGATTAGGGGTATCTACCTGCCAATTAGGACTAAATGCATAGCTGGCGTGTCAAATGTGCGTGTTTTATGATTGGCTAATAAGACAGTATAAGATGCAATTGATATCTGAAAAGAACAAAAATCATTTAAAAAATAACAAAGGAACACAATTTTGCTACACTTTTTTATATGTCACTATTAAGTTTAAAAGTTTATCTTTTTATGATCAAAGGGGGCATTTGGAACAAATTATGGAAATTTGGTCTTTTGCCACCATAATTGCTTACACGCATGTTATGATTATTGTTCATTATTTTACCTTTGTACATATTTAAGGGTGGTATACTGGAATTTTCCATGGATGTCTGTCCGTCCATCAGTCTGTCCGTCCATTCTTTGACAAAAACTTGTCTGTGAGCGTTCTCTTACACCTTTCCATGTTAATTATGAAGTTATGCAATTGTGATTGTTTTCATCATACCTTAAAAAATACACAAGTTAATGCCTGGTTTTCAAATTGATCTTTATACCTGCTGTTCAGTATTAATTAACTGCTGCAGAAAGCCATGCTGTTCGCACACAATAGGGAAACAAAACGTTGAAAAGATAATGACAGCCATGGAAAGGTTATCAAAATGTGTCATAGATACCGGGTCACAAGGGTGACATTTGGCAGTACAAGATAACACAAGTACCTGGTATCTGCTGAGTGTCCAGACTGTCCATTTAGTGGTCGGAGGGATCTGTTGACCACACACTGACCAAGATAGTCAACATAATTACACTCACTAGTTGACAGTGATTGTCATGCTTTTCAATTTTCATTGTATGGATATTATTTTGTCGTGCTTTTCAATTTTCATTGTATGGTGCATTTTGGTGCTACTGGGTTATTTAATTTTCAATATCTCTTATACAGTGTGCCTTATATGTTGTTCTGCTTAGTGGATTAATAAAGCATAAACAAAATTCTCAAATTTCCCTTTAAGAAATAACTTACAGAATCTGATGACTAAAATCGTCTACAGTTATTGGAACATACGTACGTGTTTTCATACATGTTTCCATTATGGTTTCACAAAGCCAACTCAGTTGGTGGAGCTGCTGGACTACAAATCCATGATCTATATGCCCAGCCATATGTGGCGTGTTCTGAGAAAACTGATCAAAATGCTTGTGCATAAAGTGTCATCCCAGTCCGCACAGGCTAATCTGGGAAAACACTTTCCGCCTAAACTGGATTTGCGCTAAGAAGAGACATCATTTAAACGAAAAATTCTATAAAAGCGGAAATAGACGTCCCTGATTAGCCTGTGCGGACTGCACAGGCTAATGTGGGATGACAATTTACGCACAAGCATTTTGCCCAGTTTTCTCAGAACACGCCACATATAACTTTTGTGGGGATTGGGTCAAGAAATCTGTGCCATTTCCCCATTCCTCTGATTCAAGTAGTGCAGTTGTCATTCAGTAAGTGGCATAGGTGTGTGCACTTAGTATTGTAAAACCAGCTGATTAAAATACTGTTGAAATAAGCGACAAATGCAACTGATGATAAACAACAACATAGTTATAGATACATGTATGTTATTGTAGCACATGAACATACTTTAAAGTTTACACCCACTTGTGTTGATGTTTGATCACTTATAAGTTACATTATAAACCATGTCAGATTTGCTGATCGTTTGCAAGCCATGAGAATATTATTTGCACTTGCCCTGATTGTAGGCCAGACAACAAATACTGAACAAATAAGCATTCCCCACAGACAGTTGTTTCTGTTCCATGACTATTTAGCTGTCAACAAAATCACACTCTCAATAGCAATCATAGGGACCATCAGAAAATTGCACCCAATAGACCAGGCTTATATTTTCAAAACATGTCAAACAAACCATAGAATTGTAAAAGTGAGAACAAAATGAACTGTCAATATTTCCTGTACCAGAGACAGGAAAGTGTTTACCTGCTATTTGGTAATGCAAATTATTGTAATAAATGCACTGAGTGTGTGTTTACAAAAAAACAATATCTCTGAAAATTTTGTTCACAATTATTTTATTATCATTTTTATCCAATAATAGTAAAATATTCAGAACAAATTTGCGCTTAAAAATTAAAATTGTTTTTGTTACGTCAATTTCAACGTCTAATCTTATACAGACTGCACTTTCGTTCAGGTTATTAATTTTGTTTGTTAACATTTGTTAATTAAACTAGACAGAATATTTAACCCATTTATGCCTAGCGTCTAGAAAAAAGGCCTTGGCAAACAGCGTAGACCCAGATGAGACGACGCATGATGCGGTGTCTCATCAGGGTCGGCACTGTTTGCTTAAAGGAATTTGTGTAAGAAGTTTTCTCAATACAGAAATAAATATACTAGACAACCCTAATTTTGGAAAAAAATTGATCCAATCTAGAAGGATGGGAGAGTCAACCAGGCAAAAATGGGTTAATATTCCTATATTTATTCGGTGAAGTGTAGTGGTGACTAACAAATAGATTGTTATTGCTAACAGTCCAAAGAAGGCCAAAACATTTCTTTTGTCCTAACCACAACAAAATGAGCTATGATGGAAACACTTAACTCTTTCAGTGCTGGAACCGAATTTTGAAGGCCTTTGCAAACAGCTTGGATCCAGATGAGACGAGACGTGACAGAACGTGGCATCTCATCAGGATCAAAACTGTTTGCTATTCTGAAAGTATTGTTTGAAAAAAAATCAAAGAAAATGCTAATTTTAGAAATTCAGCAGACGACATTTTAGCAGACAACAAATTTCCCAGCATGCAAACACTTTAATCTGTGGTAGGCTACAGCGACAGCATGCCTGTAAAATCAAAGAATAGGAGCTCTTGTAGCAATTAATGGAATTTCTTTTGTAGGTGAATTATTTGTCAATTGGTCGACTTGAGTAGATCTTGTTAGGTGATTGTGCAATGTCTGGTAAACAAGAAGATATTAAGACAAAAGAATGCCCGAATTAAGATGATTGTTGTTTTAAAGTACACTTGACCCATATATTTCTTTACACTGGTTTAAACAAGAATAGTTTTAGAAGCTTTACAGTCTTGATGTACACTTTTTAGTATGTTAGTATATGTTAGTATATTGATAAACATTAAAAATATTACATATCAGAGAAATCATCCATTTTACTCTTTTTTTTGTGGTTAAAATTTGTATTTAGGACATCATACAGATCTTTAATAATCTTTTTGAGATAATTAACTCTAAAGTGACAAACATTTACTCTTAATGGTCTATTGAAATTTTCATCAACTGTCATTTTTTAAGGCTTTATTAAAATAACACTAACATAAGACCTGTAATTCTGTTCGGAAGTAACAATTTGTTTTATCTTTGAAGGCTTAACCTCACCAGAACAAAGTGAATTACGCCATTTTGACAACTATGTCAGGTCAGTAAATTATAAACCTGATGGTTTCAAAATAATTACCCACGGCTCTTTGAATGAAATTATGTAGTATTTTGATTCCATCGTTGAAGGGCATTGTAAGGCAACCTTGAGGCATTTGTTCGTGACCTTAGCTCTAGCATGACATTTTAATTACAAGAAGCCAATAATCTTTGCTCCCTTTCAAATGTGAAGTAATGTTTTGTCAGTTTATAACAACAACTTCACAAAATCCTTTGATCTTAGATATGTAATCATTTCAAGTATCCAACAAATTTAAAAGAAATAACTTGGCTAACTAATTCATGATGATGAAACAAGAATAAACCAGCAAAAGTCAGAAAGGTGAAAACCCTACAGGAGTGTTGGCTATTGTTGTGCTCAAGCCTTGATTGTTAGGTGTTGAGGGACATGGCTTCCCATATCTCGTGTTTGTGGTCATTCACCTCTTTGGGTCACATTTTCTTTGGCTTCATTGCTATAGCATTTGATGTGAAATGATAATTGTTGGGAGTTACAGCAGTTTTGCTAGCTATCAGTAATTATAATCAAGAGTAAAGAAGATTGTTTGATTTGACTTTTTCGCTTTCAATCATGTTTCTACACTAATTAAAAATTGAGACATCTGCAGGTGCGGCTGCCGTTCAATGAAATAAAAGTGCAAAGATACAATCTTTTGTGTGTTCTTGTGTTCCTTGTTTGTTGATTAAGTTCATTGACATGAATTTATTACAATTCCTTTTGGCAGGATAAGTTGTATTTGCCATGAATCTCATATCTTTGTAAGATTGGTATGTGTATGTCATGGTTTCTTTGAGGTTGTTGACTCTTGATGTGACCTACAGAGTCACTTTGATCGGGTCAGAAAGCATTATTATAGTACTAAAGTATATTTGAGCCTTGCTCTGTGAAAAGGGGGTTTAATGCATATGCGTATAATGTCTTCTGCCTAAACTGGATTTTTGCTAAGAAGAGACAAAAAATATCATAAAAACGGAAAGTGTTGTCCCTGATTAGCCTGTGCAGACTATATGTCGGACAATATTGTAACTTGAAGCCACAGTTAAATGGATGCATTAAGAACAAAGGCTTGCATTATCGTTATTGAATGCTAACATGCAATAACGTTGTCATTACATTTCCGTGAAATGTTTTCAGAATTCTGATCATGTTATGCCATTTAGATGCAAATGTGATATGTAGGAACCAGTACAGAATATAGTTAAGTAACTCGCTAATAGCATAATGGAACATTTTCCTGTCCATCGAACATTTCCATCTCGTTTTATTCCTCAAGGAATAAGGACATAAATGAGAAAATTCTGTGGAAGCAATTTGCTGTTTCAGCATAATTTTAGAAAGTCTGAACGGCAAATCCAATTTTATTCGGTTAAGGTAAACTCCTTGAAAAATTGTTTATAAGGAATGACTTTAAAAATGAGCCGCCCTCTATGAAAAGAAGTTTTAATGCATGTGCGTAAAGTGTTGTCCCAGATTAGCCTATGCAGTCTGCACAGGCTAATCAGGGATGACACTTTCCGCCTTTACAGGATTTTTGCTAAGAAGAGACTACATGTATCTGTAAACGATTTTTTTTTTTAAAGCGGAAAGTGTAGTCCATGATGACCCTGTGTTGACTGCACAGGCTAATCTGGGATGACACTTAACGCACATGTATTAAAACCCCCTTTTCATAGAGCGTGGCCCAAATGTTTTTGTTTTTAAATAATTATGACAAGTGCTGCATGAAAATTATTAATGAGCTTTGCAGTTCAGTTTGACTGTACCTTTGTCTTACTTAAACTTCTGTTCTCTGTCCTCATGTTGTTGTTCACCTTACAGATGAACAAACTGTTTCAAGATGCCTATGTTTGCGTAGCCGATTCTTTGTAGTTGGCCGGAAACGCTTGCGGTTTTTGCATCCATTTTATGTCTGCATTGTTGCACTTGAACTGTTGTTAAGGCTGAATAGTTGTTGTTTTGTCGTTATTGATTGAGTCCATGTAACTACTTTATGTGGAATGTCTAGACATTCAAATTGTCTCAAAAGTTGTTCTGGAAGTGCCATTATAGCTGTAAAAGGCAATTGGGTTGTGTTGTCTCCTTTTTTTATGTAGAAGGGTTGGGGGAAGTCACATGTCGTGCACTTTTGCAATAATTCACTAATTCTGTATCAGAACTAGAATGTCTATAACAGTTAAAGAGGACATTTTCTATTGCTGTGTCTGCCCCTCTATGTTCTCTACTCACCAGTGAATAGAACTCTTTAAAAACAGGAATTTTCCATGGTTAATATGCTTCATTATTTAATGCCGTCGAGATGGGGTATATTGTAGCCACTCGGTCCGTCGTTCAGTCTTCTTGAAATATTTTCAATTTGTTCAGCAAACTTCTTCCACACTGTCCAGATAATTAAATTAAAACTTAAAGTATGTCATCACCATGTGGAAACTTCAAATATGTATGAAGTTAAGATGTTCCTTTTTTCATGCCCATGATCCACACACTCTTGAGGGGGTATTTGAGTCACGTATGCAGCATACCTGGTAGCTGAAGTCGTTTTTCTTTTCATTCACAGCAAGAAGCCCATGCCGTGTGAGAGCGGGTCGGCATTTGGTGGCAGCAGCACAAGCGGCACTCTGACCTCCACGGACAGCAACGTGAGCGGGCGTGATCCCCACTGCGGCACCCTCGCCTCCACGGACAGCAACAACAGTGGCCGGCAGCACCACCCAGCGCTGCACGCACACCAGTTTGATGTGTTTGGATTGCTCCAATCAAGGGTAGGAATAATTGTCTTCTGTGATTTTGTTTGCTTTATATTTTACAGCCTGTGCCTTTTGGATTGGGCAAAATAGCGTGATATGATCCATAAACTTGGGAAAAATGAAACATTATTAATATGATTATAAATAACAGTATTCCAATTGTTTATAAGTGCATGTTTAAATGGCTTGGTAAATTTATGTTATAAACTGCATTGGAGTTATATCTCTGTATAACAAACCAATCATTAAGTTCATTAAAAAAGTTTGGCATTCTTTTTGGAAAATTTTGGTCAAAGTTTTGGGAAAAATTACTTTTTGCAATCGGGGAAACAGCCTGTAAGAGGCTGTAATTTTGGGGGGAAAAAATCACTGGTCTTATAAAGATACTTTGAATGGAGATTGAATATACTGTAGTTGCTGACTCTGCAAGAACCACGATATATGGTTGCGATGATGTAGAAGATATTGAGTAAAGATTGCCTCTGGAAATCCCGAGTTCGATTCCTACTAATAAATAAATAAGTAAATAATAATAAATAAAGGAAAGGGACTCAAGATTGGTTTTTTAAGCAGTCTAGCAAAAATAAATGGGTAGAAATTAAAAAAACATTTGAAGGACTCTAGTACTGAAATGGTCACAAATGACATAAATTAGTTTGAACTTTCTTGACCCCTTACTAAAGGTCATGTTGTTGATAGGTTGTAATTGCCAGAGGACATGACTGATAAGGGAACAGTTAAGGTTATAAAAGCAGTGGCCAATTGAGAATTGTATTACAATATTTAAGAGCATATTTTATCAATTGGCAAAATGGTCTTAAAAATATTCAAATGAAAACTATTTGACAGGACTGAGAAAGTGCTTATAATACTTTAAAGAAATAATTTCTGACTTTGATATACAACATGTCTTTATCTCTGTACAACATGATAGAGTACAAGGTTTTCCTGCATAAAATCTGGGCCAGTGAGTAATCGAGAACTTGTGTATTTTTGTATGATCATTTCTATGCTTGGCCGGTCAGAATGGTGACATGTCAGCATCAGTTAACGTCTCATCTGCCTTTATCTGGCTTGTTAACATAAATTTCCTATTAAAACCATTGTCGGTGAAATTTCAAGGATGTTATGCAGAGGGAATAATACTTTTTACAAGCCTTTGTGGTTTCATTATCACCATTAAAAGCAAATAAATTAACCCACTTGCATCAGTCGTTTCAAACCCATTTAAATTGAATCTCATGCATTGTGGTGGGAGTAATCTTTTTTGGTCCTTCCCTCACAAATTATTTTATGGTTCTTTTTGCACTTTTATATGGAATTCATAGGTTACTAAGTGTCTTTTGCTCTTTTTTAACTGTGAAAGGGGGTTTAATGCATGTGTGAAAAGTATTGTCCCAGATTAGCCTGTGCAGTCCACATTGGCTAATCAGAGACGACACTTTCCGCCTTAACTGGATTTTTACTAAGAATAGAGACAGTCTTAACCCTTTGCATGCTGGGAAATTTGTCGTCTGCTAAAATGTAGTATGCTGAATTTCGAAAATCAGCATTTTCTTCGATTTTTTTGCAAAAAATACTATCAGAATAGCAAACAGTTAGGATCCTGATGAGACGCCACGTTTTGTGGCATCTCATCTGGATCCAAACTGTTTGCAAAGGCCTTTAAAATTCGGTTCCAGCGCTAAAAGGGTTAAAACGAAAAATATCATAAAAGCCGAAAGTGTCGTCCCTGATTAGCCTGTGTGGACTGCACAGGCTTATCTGGAACAAAACTTTACGCACATGCATTAAACCCCCTTTTCACAAAGCGAGGCTCAAATATTTTTGTGATATTATATCTCAAGTCAGAGGTAGATTAAGGGTTGTTCGGATGTGTTTCTGAATACCCGGTACTTTAATTCTAGTAACTTTATAATTCTACAACTACAATGCTATGTTATTGCAATGTAAATATAAAACATAGGGAAAGCATTAAAAGTCTTTACAACAAACATTTTTACATTTTAAAGGGTGAGCATTAGATATATTCAAATCAGATACAAACATTTACTTTGCGTTTTCAAATGTCCATAATAATCAACTTTCAATTTTCCAATTTATCATTGTACTGGTATGCTAAGGTGACACTACACTCTGTCTGTACAATCAGCAGTTTGTGGTTAGGCAGCACACCTAGTAAGGTTACTTTCACCAAACTACTTCAACTTAACGAAAATCCCTGATTATGTTTGTCAACCGGAGTCATTTGTCTGGAGTGTTTCAAACTGTGCGTGTCCCACTGCTGTGTCAATTTAATGGATAAATGGTACAAGTTGACAAATCTGTTAATCAGGACTTACTTTATTCATATCTCCGTCTGCGATCAGTAAGTCAGGTATATTGTAATTGGCTTTAAGCTGTTTTTAGAAAACTAAATCTTGTACTATAAATGTAATGTGGCAAGTAATTAAAGGGTAAGAATGATAATCTGCAATGGTATTAGATTATAGATTTAAAAGTTGGGTGATGAATATTAAAAAATTGTCTTTCTTTACAGTTAAAAATATTATTTTTCAATTCACTATTTCTCTCTTTGTTGGTAGAAAACATCAAACAATCTATCAGCCGTTGTTGACAATGAGCTTACCTGTCACAATGTTGACAGGTGATGTTATTTAGTTATTTATTTAATATGCAAAGTGGGCAAGGGTGAAGTTGATGATTATTAAGGGACCATTTTGCATTTTTTTATGGTTTCAAGATTATTATACGGCTGTAGATGATGGTGGCTACAATTGTGGTAAAATGTGAAATGGGGATTTGATATCATGACATTATTATTCTTGCCAATTTCTCTGCATCACTATTGGAAATCTTTATTTTCTCTTATCACTCATGAATTTAAATACATTTTTTATGCTTTTTTTATCTATTTGAACACCTATTATGCCCTCTGAAAAAACGCTCAAACAACAATTTATCAATTATCTTATTGTCTAAATATCGCGATAACATGGTCTCTAAAAGCCTTGTGCAAAATCGAAAAATTAAGATATTCCGTAGGTGGAATATACAAGAATTGCATCAGTCATATTAATGGTATCCATATTGTGTTATTGTAATAAAAACTGTGGTGCTATTTATGACAATAAAGTGTATGACAATTAACAAGTAACAAACTGCTAATTAATACGTGCTAACAATAAATAAAGCCATATGAACCTGTCAGATGTATTCTGTAAGTTAAATCCATTTTTTCAATAGTTAAAAAATATACTTTTATTAACAATAAAGCAAACAAATTTAAGTCAAGAATTAAGAGACAACCATTGCAGTCAAATTACTTCAATGCATATTCTCATTGAAAAATCTAATTTTTTATCAACCCTATAGGCGTGTTCAGCATGGCGTCTCTATACCTAAAAATAGCAACTGTGGGTTTTCCGAGACTTCCTATCTTTCAGTTAGAGGTTGCTTATTCAAATGTTTATAAATATGAATCAAGGAACCTTACATATTTATCACCATGTCACAACTGGTTGCCCTTCTTTAGTCTGAAGTCACAAGTTCTTGGTTATATATCAGATGTTAAACTTGCGGGAATTTGTGGGTGAGTGATCCAACGATAATCCACAAAAATTAATGTCCGACCAATAATATTGGTTTCACAGTTGATAATCTACTTACATGTATATCAACAAATATCCTGTAGATTGAAATACTGTAATTTCATCACAGGCCCTGGAGGGGAGTGGTTTTCCAGAGCGACAACCGAGCCCAAGTCGGTCGTCGACGTCGGGGTCCGACCACCGACAAATCACGGTGTTGGAGCGTCTGCAGAAGACACACCCAATATGGTTTCTTCCAAAAGTGGGGCGCAACGGGGCAGTCCATCTGCTCAAGGACAGGGATATCGGGGTAAGTGACATCATGCAATGGGCAAGCCTTTCGGGGCGTGTCGTCATGGGAAAACCAGTGCCTGTTTTCAACAACCAATTCTAAGACTTCAGTCTAAGAATGCAAAGAATATTCTAACAGTGAAAATAATTTTCTTAACACTGTTTTGTTTCAAAAGTACTTTAATGTCTTACAATGTATGTACTATCTAACAGTACATTTCATTTATCACCCATTCCTATACCCATGGAGTATTAAGTAAATTATACTTATTTGTCATGGACTCATGGTATATCTAGGCAATAAGGATGCAGCGTTTGTTCTTAAAGCAGTAAATATTCAGATAATGGCTGAAGTACATTAAATTTTTATCATAAAACATGCAATAATATTAAATCACAAAATCATAAATTGTATTATTGAAACCCTCTTTTAAATTTTGAAATTTTTCTTATATGTTATGCACTTAATAACTTAAACTTTTCCTAATGTAAAATCAACATTTTTGACACTAAGAAGATTAAAATCCATCAAATCATTTTTATTTAAAAAGGAAGTGTCGTGTTGTTATAAAGCATTAAATGATTAATAAATCAACTACTTCAACAGAGTTTACGGTAATTCTACAGCCTATTAAAATTTGCCGTTTTGCAATTAAGAAAAAACTTGAAGTAAGATTTACCAGTAGGATTTTATTGTTGAAAACGATCTTATCAATTATGATTGAGTGCCTATAATTATCCTGACAAATATGTTTAATAATAAATGGAGTTTGAATTATGTCTATTAAAGTGGAAAGAATAAATATTATGGCTTTTTGCCTGCTCTCAATTCTTGTTTGCCTTTATATTAGCAAAGAAATATGAAAACAGAAAGAAACTGAAGAGCAATTCATGTGAGAATATTTGCTGTCAAACATTCTTGATGTTGTTCTAAAAGAAGTTTTGTATATTGTTTCCACTTTTGTTAAGTAACTTTTGATTAAAAAACATGAACTGTTTCCTGCTAATAAACAAGTGCCTTCTGTGGCTTATTTAGTGAACACTACATTAATCCTTTGCATGCTGGGAAATTTGTCGTCTGCTAAAATGTTGTCTGCTGAATTTCTAAAATTAGCATTTTCTTCGAATTTTTTTCAAAGAATGCTATAAGAATAGCAAACAGTTTGGATCCTGATGAGACGCCACGTTTTGTGGCGTCTCATCTGGATCCAAACTGTTTGCAATGGCCTTCAAAATTCGGTTCCAGCACTGAAACAGTTAACAGTCTTTTCCCATGCTTAAAATCTTAGGTGTTGTTTGTCTTCTTTTAATTCATATATTAAAAGTTATGGTTTGTCATATTCTGGTATAAAACATAATAAATAACGTATCCGACATGATGCAGTCATATTGTTTGACCTAACATTTCACTTGCAAGTATGATGTACATAAAACACACTTAGGTCAGTTTCAAAAGTCAAGGTCAAACTTCAAATCAATGTTAACCAGGTCAAATGAAAGCTGGCAAGAATATGTTAAGGGCAGCTTGCAGAGGCTAAGAAAGGGATTATACAAATACAAGTACACTTATATAGTGCAAACATTATTTGACAATATTCAATTGTGCTACATACATTTCTATAACTACAAAAGCTCACTTGTCAAAGAAAATGCAAAACAAATGGGTTTTAACCCTTTGAGCGCTGAAACCGGATTTTGAAGGCCTTTGCAAACAGTTTGGATCCAGATGAGACGCCACAGAACGTGGCGTCTCATCAGGATCCAAACTGTTTGCTATTCTGATAGTATTCTTTGAAAAAATTCGAAGAAAATGCTAATTTTAGAAATTCAGCAGAAGACATTTTAGCAGACCACAAATTTCCCAGCATGCAAAGTGTTAAGTTTAGCTTTAAACTGAAATTCGCTCTCTCTGTGTGCATTTTAAATCTTTTGGAAGAGCATTTCACCACTAATTTGGTCCAGTGAATGCTATTGATTGATCAGCCATTTTGTTCGAGTTCTTGGGATGTTGAAGTTATTATCATCAATTGATCTTACTCTAAGATATCCAAAAAATATGTGACATTTAGTTAGAACAATCATATGGCCCAGTGTAAAACGGATGTATAGGAAATTAGGGGCTATTGCCAGTGTGGAAGGAATACAAAAATGTTTTTTTTAAACAATTATATTATCAGCTATTTCTAAAAATATAATATTGCCCATAATATTTGTAAATTACTCCTTGCCCTTTTGGTCACACCAGTAAATCAGATCAACTAGGCGCACATGTTCATGATGGTTTTCAAGTTGAACACTGTTGTTTCTTGTGTAGGTGTTCATAGTGAGAGCGTCGAGCCAGGACAAGGTGATGGCCCTGTCCGTGCAGTTCCCAGACGGCAAGGGCTCTCCGAACATCGATCACTACCTGATACAGCTTGTGGAGGCCGGGTACCATCTGCAGGGGTCTGCTCGACTCTTCCCCTCCATACCGGAACTTATAGCGTACTACTGTGATCACAAGTGAGTATGAGTTCAGTGTAGTGTATTGTAACCTCTGTGTTATCCGCCGATTCCAGAACTCATAGCGTACTACTCTGATCACAAGTGAGTATGAGTTTAGTGTAGTGTAACGTTTGATTTTCTGCCTCAGAAGCTGACCTGAAAGTGTCTGGCTTTTGTGCAAGTTTAGTAAGAGTAATAGATCAAAAATGAGGGAATCCTAGTGAGTGAAATGTACTCAAAGACTTCCCAAGTCTTGTTTTCATAGTAAAGTAAAAAACGCTACTCTCAAGTGATCAAATATAGTGAACATATCTATAATCTATGAAAAATGTAAGATTCAACTTGAATCCATGGTTTGATTGTTTTGGGATGGATTCCTAAATAATACTCCTTTATAGTATATACAACATTATAGTAATCAACAGTTATCTGTTAACATATCAATCTATAAAGTGACTTTAGGCCATGATAAACACAAGGTATTGTCCTTTTAATGTTTGGGACATGTAATCACCATTCTCATTTCGATTATCTGGTCTCACCATACAAACATGGGTTGAAACTGTGTGACTGTGATGTGAGAACGATAATAAAGTCATGAAAAGGCTGGGAAATATTTCAGCAAATTGTTAACCATTATTGTAATTTTCCAGATAAATATGAATATTAATGTCAATGGTTTTGATGTGAAAGTATTCATATTTAAAGTTAGGCTTTTATATAATATGCGTTGGGATGTGCATTCGGATGTATCACAGTGGGAATTTATCCAAATGGATTTTGGTTTAGTTTGTAGGTATCCCTAACTTTATACCTAAATTTATATTTCTTTGACTTTAACTTTGTCTTATGACTGCAGATATGTTTTTAAAGCAGCTAACATTAGTGTAATTTCATTTATTATATATCAGTTTAAAATCTTCAAAAAGATGTATGCTTTATCAATCGGTGAAATACAAGTCTACAAAGGGAAAAAATGTATTGTGCTAGTCTCGCTGTTTTTCGTCTCATGATTGTTCCAAGAGTATTTATCACGGCCTTTCTTGTGTGACATCAGCTACTTGACAGATAAATACTATTGGATTAATAGACTGTCATAATGTTTCGTATTTATTACTGAGGATTTTTAGAAAGATTGATAAGAAGATTAATGGCAATTCATCCATATTGTTTAAATTTGCTAAACATTGTAAGGTCAGTTTACGAATGTATTTTCTGAATGTGCTAAGGTTGTAAAATGAAGTTTCTTCATGTTCAAGGGAGGACCTCCCCCACATGCTGGTGCTGCCCCCTGCAGTGCTGAAGGCTCGAACCATCAAGGAGCTGGACTCCCTGGCTATGCTGGGGCAAGGTGACAAATTTATTAGTTGAAGGGCACTTATTTTAGCCTCGTTTTAGAAAAACTAGGCCTAATGCATGTTTTAAAGTGTCCTCCCAGTTTAGCCGTTGCAGTCCAAAAAGGCTTATCTGGGATGACCCTTTCTTCTTTTATGGATTTTTTATTAAAAGGAAGTCTCGTCTACACGAAAATCCAGTTTATGCGGAAAGTGTTTTCCCTGATTAGCCAGTGCAGACTGCACAGGCTAATCTGGGGTAACACTTTAGGCACATGCTTAAAGTCTGTTTTCCCAGAGCAAGGAATCATTTGTTTAAGTTGAGTGATATTATCAAGCTAAAAGGATTTTGACGATTGCAAATGGTCTGGACTGGTTTTCACAAAGATCCATAGAGAAATCCTAATCTATGCTGTTCTGAAGTAATAATTTGTAATACTTGTAATAAAAGAATTTTCAGTTGCTCTATACGCAAATCTATTTTCCTTTCAGATTTTTGGACATCTGCCAAGTACGACAGCCAAAGTCGCTCATCCAGTCGCTCAAATTTGTCAGAGTTATCGTCAGTGATGAACAAATCGCAGAGCGAGCCCATCAGCATTAAAAAGTGTACCGTGATGGCGTATAGCCAGTCAGACGCTATCCTCCGAGACAACACTCCCCCCAAACATTCTGTGATAGACTTTTCTTCATACCTTATTCAAAAGCCTGACAGAGATATTAATTTTATGTCAGTGACGTCTGCCTGTCAGCAGCACAGTATGACACAACAGCAAGAAAGTGTTCATAACAGGTGTTCAGAAAATGGATTTACGCGGACCTTTCATCAGTCAAAAAGTGAATCAAAACTCAGCAGTCTAAGTCATGTGTCCTCGAAAACGCATCATTTAGTATCCACCACGCAGCATGTGACTTCGAAAAGCCATGTGACGAAGGATAAAGTGTCAAGTTTCTCTTCAGTCTCTGAGGATACAAATGACAATGGAAGCCACGAGTTTGTGCTACATGTGAATGACAAGGAAAATAGAGTAGACATCCGGCTATCCAAAAGAGATTCCCAGGTATCGGTGCCGTATGCGAAACCAAATAAATTTCATCATGACACTCTAGTGCTAAGTCCACAAGGATTTCTTCAGCCAACGAGTATTCCGGAGGAATACTACTGGCGGAGCAATCTCTCCGACAAAATGAGTGATTACGAGGATATTTGGAAAAATAATTATGCGGATCCTAAAATGGGAAGTGTTCATTCCGATATTCGTCAGCATTTACAGCCTCAGCTTTTAAGTCCAAAGTCTGTATCAAAGGTCCCGGACTTTGACCAACATGATACAGAAGTGTTCACTGAAAATTGGCATAGTGATAAATTTGTGGTTAAAGACCTTAATGTCAGTCTAGATAAATTGGACATAAGTAAAGATGCTACGAGACAAGCGGAAACTGTGATCACAAATAAGACAGTGACTTCTACTAAAAGTGCTTCTTCTGTTGTTACCAAAAAAGTGTGCACTGTTCGACCTGAAGTGAACCGCAGTGAACCAGTAGCATCCACTAGCAAACAAAGCATTGACAAAAATGTAAAAGAAACTGGAAAGCACAATGAATTGCAAGCTGTGCAAGACAAGGATAGTGACCTAGATTTAGACCATAGCAACGGTTGCCATAGTGATGCAGATGATGCCGATACTGAGGACTGTGATGACACAGTCTGTAAGATAACTTCTGTACAAACTCAGACCAGTCCGATGGGCAAGTTAAAAAGCCCTGGATTTGGGAAATCCATCTCCACCAACTCGCTTTCCACCATGAGAAGTCCAATATACACCGAACCCTTCGATGCAATCAGTCCGGACGATAAGGACAAAAATGGTCCCAAGCAGACGTCAAAAAAGATACGCAGACGGTCTGCACCCGCCGTTGGCGTGGGTCAAAGGCGGAGACCGTCAACCGAATGTCATAAACTAACTCCTGTATCAGGGGAGATAATTGACACTGATGAATTTAAAGTGTCAGAAAATAATGAACTTGATCCTTCGGATGATGAGGATGTGTTTGAAATATCTCTAGAACTAGTTCAGCCTTCAAAACACAAATCTATAGAAAATTTTGAGACCAACCCTTATGGACTTGCCTGGGTGGATAGTAAGCTCTCCACAAAAGAGCAAGCTAAGCCTATGCCGATTCCAAGAAAAACAAAAGTGTCAAAAAACTTGTTGCACACCGCTGTAAGTAATCACAGGTCATTGAATGAAGTAACAATGAAAATAGACTTATGGAGACAAGAAACCTTGAAAAACACCACCAATAGCTCTGACCCTCTACATTTTCTTGCCGCATTTGATGAAAATCATAATCAGGCAAACGCAACATTAAACAAGTTCCCAGTTTACAGCAAACCGGTTTCAGATGAACACAAAGTGATGTACTCCGAAGGTTCGACTGCAGAAGACATGATCACTTTACGGAACCCTGAACTGACTCTCAGACCCATGCAGCCATTCCCAATCTACGGACCCCATTCCGAATATGACAATTTAAACACTAACAATAACTCACCCTATGTATGTTCTTCAATGCAAAGTAACGGGACATTGTTTCACACGCCCTGGGAGCACGGAATTGCTGCTAAAATCATGCACATCAGTAAACAAATAGACTCTCCCCATAATCCTGTTACTTCCCCGCCCCCTAGCCAGGCCCCGCCTCCTCTCCCCGCCCTCGATCCACATGACCGAATCAGGGCTTGGCAAGTGTCTAGTCAGAAATACGCCCCATGTGTTCCCGGAAATGATGTGTGTGATGAAAGTGTTGAAAAACGTCTGAGTGTGGCTTCTGATTTGTCTACAGAGAACCATGCAATAAGTATTGACCTCGCTCAGAAAAGTCAATCGGACAAAACTATCGTGAACGAGAAAACTACGTCACGTTCGGAGACTGCCACAGAGAAGAACAGCGATAGGATTCCCTTGTTTTCCACAGACTTGCATGAAAAGATTGTACCTGCTTTAGGTAATTCACACACTTTAATTAAAGGGACTGTAAACCAAGAATGACGAAAAAAGAAAAGTTCTAAAATACCGTATTTGTTTACAATTATGAGTTTATATTGATTAAAATATTACGACTGTATAACGCAAGTAGATTGATCATCATCGTCACGTGGTAAACCCAGGAATGCAAATTGTGCATGCTAAAGTGAATTGTATATATTTTATATATAAAACGATCAATCTGCTTGCGTTATTTATAGTGTGTATATCCTTATGTCACCTATTTTCACGAAGTACTTTCGATTTCATCGCAAAATTTAATTACCGAATATACTGAAAATAAGAACTTTTTTCAAGTAATGTTATATACCAGTCGTTATCTTTTGATCAATATAAACTAATAATTGTAAAAAAAATACGGTATTTTAGAACTTTTCTTTTTTCGTCATTCGTGGTTTACAGTCCCTTTAAGGGTATTAACAATTTGAAACTGTTTCTGAGGGGTTACCGCCCTTAATAATTTTGTTAGAACTTTTAAAGGAATAACCCTTTTCCAAGTTGTAACATTCAGTAACTATATTGGGTAGGTATGTAATAAAACATAACAATTTGAAACTGTTTCTGAGGTTGAAACAAACAAACAAGAAACATAAATTATTTAGATCTGCTTGTTCTATTGTACAATGTGGCGTGTTCTGAGAAAACTGGGCAAAATGCTTGTGCGTAAAGTGTCATCCAAGATTAGCCTGTGCAGTCCGCACAGGCTAATCAGGAATGACACTTTCCGCCTAAACTGGAGTTTCGCTTACATGTAGAAGAGACATCATAAAATAGAAAAATTCCTTAAAAGCGGAAATTGTCGTCCCTGATTAGCCTGTGCGGACTGCACAGGCTAATCTGGGATGACACTTTACGCACATGCATTTTGCCCAGTTTTCTCAGAACATGCCACCAATGTTCTTGTTCTGCAGCCAATCCTCGTCTGCTACATCAGTTAAGTCGCAATCGACACCCGGACCGGACTGTGCGTGAATACATTATCGGGTTGTCTGAGAACCGGGACACGACGTTCGGCAGCACTATTTATAACTTCATACAGTGCACGCTGGAGAGTCATGACACCAACCCTCACAACATCACCAGAAATGTAAATGATTATTATGTGAATATGTGAAAAAGTTTTGTTTTTTTAGTAAATATTTGAAAATAAAAAAAAATCATTTTATGAACTGGAATGGAAAAAAAATTAAAAAAATGTCTTCAACTGAAATCTTAACAATTGTGTACCTGAAAGTGAACTTATCTAATTATAAATCTAATTTCTCCTTTGCTTTTTGTTTACAGTTTGGCAAATCTCAAATTGAAACAGAATAGTGATTTGTTTGTAATAATATTTAATGTGTTTGTAATTCAAAAGAAATGCCATGACGTTTATTCTGATAATAGAACATCTCTTTGATTATCTTGATTTAGACTGATTAAGACAATTATATAATTTGGTAGAGCTGGGTTAGACATCTTTTGTGAGCGTGCTGTTGATATAATGGCCCAAAAAAGTGGGTCAGGTCTTAATATATAAACAGCCTTCAAGGGACAGCAATTTGTAACTATTTATAATAAATGTATAAATATGTATTTTTATAAAACTTTTACTGTTTAGGTGCGTCAGTTTATGACGGGAATCAAGAACTACCTCGTGAAACACGGAGAGGGAGAGCTGGAGGACCTGATTGAGAGGGAGCGAAACCAGGTCAGTAGGTCAGGGGATGTAACCAGGTCAGTAGGTCCCGGGGCTTTAACCAGGTCAGTAGGTCAGGGGATTTAACCAGGTCAAAAGGTCAGGGAGATGTAACCAGGTCCGTAGGTCAGGGGGTGTAATCAGGTCAATAGGTCAGGGGTCCTTCATAAAATGTTACCAGGTCAGTAGGTCAGTTGTTATTTGGTCAATAGGTCATAGGTCCTTGTTCAAGTGTTACAAGATCTGTAGGAATTTGGAGTCAATTTGTCATATGCTTGTAGGTCACAGTCATAAAGAAGGTCAGGGATCAATTGTTGTAGTGGTAGTAGGTAAGTAGAATAGTAGGTCAGGGGTCATAGGTCAAGTTTTACCAGGTCAGTATGAGTAGGTCAGGTGTTAGTTTGTCATGTGTAGGCTGGTCAGGATCATTCTGGATGAATCTGTTGGTTGTCCATAGTTCAAGTTTTGTCAGCAAATCAGCGTCAAAGATGATTACCAGGTCAGATGTCAATAGGTCAAGTGGTAACAGGTCAGGGTCAATAGGTCAGATGACAGTAGGTCAGGTTTCGTGTGCTCTTTCTTTTTTTTAAACAATTACATATAATGATTTAAATGTGGTTGTGGCATTACAAAAAAGAAAACAGTTAATATGCCTCTACATGTTTCTTGTTGCCTTTTTCCTTTTGATCTTCTGTCTATTGGTTAAGTCTCAACAGACAAAGTTGTATGATTCGACGCCATGTACATTTTTTGTGGTTGGAGAACAAAAAGGTTTACTTTATTCGTCTTACTGGATTATTTTCATGCTTTTGTTTTAATCAGCTAACTGTGAGATCATTATCATGTTTATGCTTTTAACTAGCTTATTCATTGGATCCTTATTATGTCTGGATGTTATTTTCAACCTTGAGAAACAATGGAATGTGCAGGTATTAAAGCATTGTGTCTGGTATGTACTCTCTGTGCGGCGGGTCATTAACAGGAAGTTGATCTTCGGAATTCTCTGTTCATTGTATGTCATAATCAGCCTGTGATTGGTCTTAGTCTCATTGTTTTGGCACATGTTTGAAGACGTTTAAAGTTACCCATTAATGGTTTAGGTCTACAACTTTGTAAGGGGGAATCGTGTTGTTAAGTGCAAACATTTTTCGATCATGCTTTGTTTTGTTTTGCATTTTCAAGAACTTTTCAAGCTTAAAAGAAAATGCAATCATTTTCTGAAAATTGATTTCTTGTTAATTGTTTTGCTTGATTTTCATATGAAAGTAGAATATTGATTTTTATTTAGTAATCATAGAGATGTAAACATTCAAAATTACCTAGTATCAAAGGTGAATACGAAATACGAAAAACTGAAGCCTTATTATTTTATTTTTTTGTAATATGATTTTTTTTGTCTGCCCAGTGAAAAAGATTTGTTGTTAATGTAGTCATTACATGTTGCTGCTTTAGCAGTGTCGGTGTAGGCAACAGTCGCCAGGTGTCTGTATGCAACACTCTGACTCTAGGAGTACAAGTTTCACTAAATTTCCCTTTACCACTTAGATACGCATTATGACATGTTTGTGGTCCCTTAGAAAAAATCATGTTCAATCAAGGACCTTTTTTATTTGATTCAAGTTTGAAAGGCTTCATTTCCAACCCTAAGATGCTGAAGAGCAGCAAACAGACTAAAACCTGAACAGCCTGCGAATTACTCGTAGGCTGTTCTGATATTGTGCTGTTTGCAAATAGCCTTTTCACTTTGCTTCTGAGAAGGAAAGGATCAACCAATGGGAACCATGCAATACAAATTCTGTGTTTTTGCTTGCAGTTGGGTAAAGATGAGATTCTGAACATTGATGCCATCATTGAGGGTGCCCTCCACGTGTGTGTGATTCAGCCATTAAAGCAGCACATTTACAACCTCTTCGTCAATGAATACACAAGGTATGTGTCGATTCCTGAACCGTTTAGTCATTGTTGTTGCTGGTAATGAAATTTTAGGAATCAGGTTGATTTATTTATATTTTGTTATGTTATAGGCAAATCATATATATATAAGTCAAGGAATATATGGGATTGTATTGTCGTACCTCTATGATGTAGTTTAAAAAATAGAAAACTGTATTATTATGTTGTAGAAAATATATTAAAGCCCCAATCTTTTGTGTTTACAAACCAATAAAAAGAGCTTTTAATTTTATTTTTTTTTAAACCTGAAATACATGACATTTTAGACAAGTTCATTACCCATAACTGTGTTAAAAAATCTTAAAATTTATGATAGTGCAAAATGACTGAGTTTTAAATTTAATGTGCAGAACCTTTATGTAACTTTATAGTGTAAAATACTCAGAGAGACAGTTTACAGTTAATGTTGCAATAAATATGAAAAAATTGCATAAAAGCCATTAATGGAAGTATACAGTTACAGATAAAAGTCATGCTGTAGATAAATACCAAGATAAAATTCATGTGTATAATTGATATGAGTAATCTCTTTATGCATTCAGAAATGGAAGCCTGCGACTATTGTCGGCGAACATAAAGTATGCGAGAACAAAAACTTCTGAAGAGATTGGAATTCAGGTAATTTGAACTTTGGGCACTTTGTGTCTGGAGTGGAAAATACATTGAAACAATGCAGACCATGGTCTTCATACTAGTCCACAGTAATTGCAGATCAAATGAAAGAAATATTGATTATGCATAATAGTTGTGCATATTTTTTTTTTAGTGCCATGCATTTGTTTTGTCTGGATATTGAATGAGAAATCCCCTGGCCTTTGCAATTTTCAAGGCCCTTTCATATTGTTTAAGATTTCTTTTTAGGTCAAGAAATGCATGTTATGAATCTAAGTTTATTTAAAACTATGATTGATATTTGGCTTGTGGTGAGAGTCTGTCTGACTTGTGTTTAATTACAGATTATAATGGATTCTGCATTGTTTAAATAGCAAATTGTTTTAATGGTTTAAATGTTGAAACTCATGACTGACAAGCTGATGACTGTGTCAAACTCATATCAGTGTGAATTATGCTTTGTAATACAGTATTATGAAAAAATATGTCAAACTAAAACTTGCCAAAAAGAGACTTTAACTACACACACTCATGAAGGAAAAAAACTGAATACCCGAACAACAAAAGTTCAGCTCACGACAAACAACAAAAGGATGTCATTTTGCTTTTAATTTATTCTGCCCTTGTCTCACATTGATTTAAATATTTAAATACACATATACACTGCATATTATCAGTAAGACACCATGTAGGATGTGAGTTTGGCTGATGGTCACCATACCGGACAGGTAGGGTGGCTGCCAGGTACTCTGGTTTTTCCCCACCAAAGTGCAAGAACACAAAAAAGTTAAATATCTTTCACCTAAATACCTAGAAACAGCTATAATTCAAAATTAGTCCCAACTTTTTTTAATCTAGTAAGTGCAGTCCTTACAGGCTTATTAGGGACAACACCTTACACCTACACTGGAATTTTCTTTAAAAGAGACTTTCTTTAAACCAAAAAAATTCACAAGGGCAAAAGTGTCGTCCCAGATAAGCTTTTGTGAAGTGACTGGTTTATCTGGGATGACACTTTAGGCCCATGCATTAAGCCCAGTTTTCCCAGAACACAGCTATTGTAAGGTCATTTAAGTGCTGTGACACTTGATCCTCATATAACGCAGCCATAGGCTGCAGAAGGACCTCATAAACTTTGCAAGTCCCACAAACACACCATAATAATAAAGAGTATATCCCTCTGATTTCCCAGAAGGGTGTGGCCCCTCCAGATGGCTCCACCCTTGACACGGTGAAGCACTACTTCACCAAGATGCAGAAGTCGTACTCCCCGTTGAAGAAGCTGGAACACCTCCTGTCTGCTACCTCCACCATCTACAAATATGTAAGTGCCCTATATGATTGTCCTTTACCTTTTACCGCTTAGATACGCATTTTTACCTGTTTGTTGTCCCTTAGAAAATCATATTAAAATAAAAACAGTTCTTACTAGTTTCAAGTTTTAAAGGCTTCATTTGCAACCCTAGGGTACTGATGAGCAGCAAACAGCATAAAACCTGAACAGCCTGCGAGTTACTCACAGGCTGTTCTGTTTTATGCTGATTGCAAAAGCCATTTTCCTTTTACTACTGAGCTGCAAATGGTTAAGATGATGCCATGTGATTGCTTATGTTCTCCTTGTCCATTGAGAAAGGTGGAACTTGATTCTTTGCTGATATGTCTGGTTAAAACATATACAGTAGTGCTAAACAAAAGTGTTCATGCCCCCAGTTTAGGTGTATACAACTTTTTCTTTGTTGCATGTCCATCATGTAAGGGTGCAGGAATTAGGAAATAAGAGAATTACTTACTGTTACCCTTAATAAGAAAACCTTTAAAAACTATTGATCAATAGACATTGGCTTTCAACTTCTAAGCACCACTAACCTCATCAGTTCTTCTTCTTTGCTTACCTAATCAGTTCTCTCCCTTTTCAGGTTGCCCAGCAACCCCACAGCTCTCGCTCCCCGCCCGTGTTCGGAGCAGACGACTTCCTTCCCGTGCTGATCTACGTGCTCATCCAGGGCGGCATGGTGTCCGTGGAGATCGAGGCAGACTACATGTGGGGGCTGCTCCACCCCTCCCTGCTCAACGGCGAGGGCGGCTACTATCTCACGACCCTCTCGTCTGCCGTGCTCGTCCTGAAGAACTTCAAGGAGATGCAGGAATCCAACGCGGCGCAGACGCAGGTCAGTGGCTCAGTTGTTTCAGTTTGCAAATGGGCAACATTTTCTGGTATCTTTTTGTATACACCCCATTTAGTTTTGCAGTTTTGTGCAAACAACGATTTTTTTTTCCTTTCATTTTTACGAAATTTAAGTTTAAATAAGTAATATTTTTTTTGCATTATTTATCATATTGTAGAAGACAATTATGTCCTTTGATGCAAAAATAAATAGTGTAGATATGGACAACAAGTATTTGAAGAAGGTTTTGTGCCAAACTTATTAAATCATAAGAGTCTAAGTATTGAAATAATACAAATAATTACTGTTCACAATTGCTCCTTCTTTACTTATATTACTGTTCACAATTGCTCCTTCTTTACTTATAACGGCCATCAGACCACTCATTTGGATCGTGGAGGTTAAGATGAAGTAAATTGTTGTGTTGAAATTATTCATAAGAGCCTTGAAAGTTTATCATAGGGAGCTACATGGTATAAAGGGTTTTATATTTTTGTTATGTGTACATTTCAGCTTGGCAAACTGCCAAGTATTAGCGACATGCAGGGGTTTCTGAAGATTGCCATACCAGACGAGCAGCGAGACACCATCATGTGGCGCACACTTCCTGTACGACCAAGCATGACCACTCGCGATGTTTGTACGTATTTTTTTCTGATATGCAAAAGAAATAGTAGTTTCTTTTAATATAAAGTTGAACATTACTCTACGCAGAACTTAAATTTAAGCTGTTTAAAAAAACTTGATCCAAGGGAGATTACTAGTAAGGGGTTTGTTTTCAATATTGATAGTATTAATAAACTTCAGTATGGTATAAAATATGTTGATCTTCAATAAAAAAAATATGATTGACAAGTTCATGTTGAGATATATGTTTTGTATGCACTATTTAGTACTCACACTATTTAGGCAATTCAAAGACAGATGATAAATTATTTAACATTCAAGTGTTTGCATTGCTGCATTGTTTGTGGCACAGAATTGCTTGAAATTGTGTACCTGTACATACTTGAATATTCATCCACATTGGTTTTTTACATATACGGAATGAATATTGAAACAGTGAATGTTTTTAAATTGCACATGCTTCGATTGAATACACAATAACTGGTGCTGTTTTAGTACCATTTCATGGAATCATTCACATTTTTCACACTTATCTCCTTGCAGGTTCATTGATTGCCCACAAGTTCAAGTTCACCAACCCCCAGGACTATGGGCTCTACACACTGGATAATGGAGAAGGTACATGTACTTTCTTTTTGCTCCAATTTGATTTTTGCTGTTGATAAATTTAAAATGAAATATATTTTTATTTTAAATAAGATCTTTTTTTTATTATAAAATAGTAAATTCACACTTATAAGCATAATGCCATTGGAATATTGAGAGTTTACCAATTTTGGATTTACATTACAATGGATAATAATAGCAATGGTTTTCATAGTCCAATCAACTTCCTGTGTATTTGAAATCAACCAGATTGGACAGGCAATATATATTTGTCTTCAGGTAAATGAAAGTAGATATTTGCAAAAATGGATTACTAGCGAGAAATGGGATTACCAGTTATGCTTACTCAGGGTTAGGGTAACACGTGTCTGGCATTAAATCAGTTATATTGTTCTTAACACACTGTCAATTATGTGTAAATATTACCTTAAGGAGAGAAACTCTATAAGAAATATTACTTTCGTTTCAAGCCTTTTCTAATACCAATTGTATTGTGTATTTTGATATATAAAATGAAGTTGCCAAAAGAAATAAATATGTTTAAACTAATCAACTTGTATATTTACGATCATCATGAACATAAATAGCATAACATATCTCTTTCAGAACACAAGTTGATGGACATGGAGTGTCCCCAGAGTCTAAAGGCCACACGTCTGGCTCACAACAGAGAGTGCATCTTCGCTTACAAGAGGAACGCAGCCCATATAGCTTGGCCGAAAACTGTGCAGTGAGTCCACAGGCCTGATGCTTCGTACATCATGTTGTGCAGTCACCAGTCACTCTTAGAGAATCATTACTTGCGGCCTGACATTTCTGCAGCAGCTGTTACAGAGTCTTGACTTTTGGCCTTCCGGTAAAGGTGGCATACGGATTCCAGGTTGATTCTACTGTTTATGGTCAAGCAATCACTACAGCTTGGCCCTTTGCGTGCTGGGATATTTGTCGTCTGCTAAAATGTAGTCTGCTGAATTTCTAAAATTAGCATTTTCTTTGATTTTTTTCAAAGAATACTATCAGAATAGCAAACAGTTTGGATCCTGATGAGACGCCACGTTCTGTGGCGTCTCATCTGGATCCAAACTGTTTGCAAAGGCCTTCAAAATTCGGTTCCAGCACTGAAAGAGTTAGCATTGAGAGACGACTTGTCATCACAAGTGTCCTAGTTTCATTCAATGTACACCAGCTAGAGTTAGATAAAATTGCTACAAGAACAAGTTTCATTCAAGGTGTCTTCACCTCACGTGTACTACTGCAGAGTTTAGGTCTGGCTGATGGGTCTTTGCCACACTCTTTCGAACATTTTCGTCCTGCAACTGTTGCAGCAAACGACCAAACTTTGCAGGATAACTTTTGTAGTGTCAGCTGTGTTGCACTAGGTCATGATTCAATCATGTATTTGATGTTGCGCAACTATTGATAAACAACTGATGATGCCTAGGCTGCATTGTATACCCATTCCACCACAGCTGAAGTGCATGTTTCAAATTGGAGGGTCATTAAATGTGTCATTCCAGCTTGTGTAAAAACTACAGACATTGTAAATTAAGAAATAACATGGGAAGTGTTCATAAAACTGGTGCGTCTGCTTTACATATATTTATTAGATACTGTTGTTTTACACTTATCTGTTGGTTTCGATATGTAGCTGTTGTTGCAGAGTTGACACTGGTGTTTTCTTGTGTCAACCAGTCAGGAAATGTTGTGAGAGTAAAAGCTTTGCATACACATTTTTAGCCAAATAATGAAAAACCGTCATGCATGCATTTTTTTGCAATTTGACTTTCTACAAGCAATCAGCTCATTTGAGCTAAAATAGCTCCAATTTTACTGAAAATTAAATATTCATGTGATTTATGTATCAAAATGACCATTGGTGTTGTTTTTTCTGAAGGCTATCCTGACGTTTTATGGATAAATTGTTAACAGGGGAGACAATACTTGCAATGAAAAATGAAAAAAAAAAAGTATTCATTAATTCCCTCGACATTTTGTGCATGAAGTTTTATAAGTTTAAGAAGAGACTTGTTTGATAGGTTAACTTAATTATTCAGTTCTGTTATTTTATTTCATAACTATAACTCCGTTATTCATATGTTCTTATGTACAATTTAATGTACTTTTTAGGATTGTTGGTGTGTTATTAAACCAGGAATTCAAAATGATTGGTTGATTAACTAACTTATTTAAGTGGAAGGTTTGTTGAAAGCAGGTGCTATATATTATGTGTGTATATGTTAACTCCACATTTATTCTTCAGCAATCTTATTTTTATGCCCCCTTCTTCGAAGAAGAGGGGGTATATTGTTTTTGGCCTGTTTGTCCGTCATTGTGTGTGTCTTTCTTTCTGTCTGTCTGTCTTAAAACTTTAACCTAGGTTAAAGTTTGGTCATAACTTTTGCAATATTGATGATAGCAACTTTATATTTGGCATGCATGTGTATCTCATGGAGCTGCACATTTTGAGTGGTGAAAGGTCAAGGTCATCCTTCAAGGTCAAAGGTAAAAAAAATATAAAAAAATCAAAGCGGCGCATTAGGGGGCATTGTGTTTCTGACAAACACATCTCTTGTTATTTTAAGCTTCTCTATATTATGGGACTGCTTTTATGCATGATATTTTATAAGTGTGAAATCAGTCAGATCTTTGTAAGCAAAACACAGAGCTGATATTATTTATACAGAACATAATTGTTGTTGGTTGAAATATAGGTTTTCTGAAAAAATGTATACGGTAAATCATTATGGTAAAAATATTGTTTACCATGGTATTTTTTTGCATTTTCAATACATTTATAATCAAACATTTGTTTATAATTTCCATTTTTGTAAGTTTTATAGTATCTTACCATGGGTTTTATGAAAAAATGTAAATATACGATAAAACATTATGGTAAAAATCGTGTTTACCATGGTACTTTTGCATTATTAATACATTTATAATCAAACATTTGTTTGTTGTTTTTTTTCCAATTGTTTTCAAAGTTTTGTAGAAGGTACCATATCAAGCTTACAGGTGTTTTTTTCTTCTGCTTTCCATGTTTCCTTCATGTCGCATTGATGTATATATATTATATAAATGACTTTTTACCTAATTGATAGCTTTAAATATTTGCTTTATGAATAGCATTTTTATTTTATTTTAAAGTTAATAAATGACTGCAAATTTCTTGTGCAATTGTATATGCTGTTAATGTTAATGTATACTTTTTAAATGGTAGACAATTTGCGTTTATTGTTTTTGTGCCATAGAAAATAAGTCACTGGTAACAATTACATGAGCCAGTAGTTTACATACACAAGTACATAAATTGATGTACATTTGTTTGTTAACAATAGTACTCTTAGAATAACCAAAGTAAGAGTTCAGAAGATTGTGTTACTGTTAAACAGTTGCGACTGTATAAATGAGAATATTTAACGAGAACAAATTAATTTGTTACATGTTTGTTGCTGATATAAAATGTTTACTGTTTTGAAAGGTCATAAGTCGAATTTCAAGGGGTATTGTGTACCTATAGAGTTGTTCCGAAATGTTGTAAAAGTTCTTATTATATTACCAAGTTTGTTCCTATCATATTACCTAGTGCTACACCATTGAAGCGAATTGTGGTACTAGAACAAACATGCCTTTAAAGCCTGTGAAGATGTGCATCTATGTGCATATGACCCGCGTCATGGGATAAATGGTCTTATTCCAAAAGCACCCAGCGTAGCTACAGATTAGCCTGCACATTTGCGCTGTCTGGTCAGGAGCTACCGTGTCCCCTATTGAGACCATGAAATCGTGGGTGACTTTAGCCCTTTGCATGCTGGGAAATTTGTCGTCTGCTAAAATGTCGTCTGCTAAATTTCTAAAATTAGCATTTTCTTTGATTTTTTTCAAAGAATACTATCAGAATAGCAAACAGTTTGGATCCTGATGAGACGCCACGTTCTGTGGCGTCTCATCTGGATCCAAACTGTTTGCAAAGGCCTTCAAAATCCGGTTCCAGCGCTCAAAGGTTAGAGCGGGCAGGATAGCTCCTGACCTAACTGTGCGGCCTCATATGTGTCTTGAATTACATTAAATAACGAGAAAAGTGACCAAGAAATAAGTATTTGTCAAAGGAATAAATAAAATGTACTTAAGTATTATTAGTGAACCTGTATGCTAATACTGCTGTGACATCCAGTGTACAGTGTTAATAAAATTCTTTAGTATAATAAATCCAACAAAAACACATATTTTTTTCCTTTTTTATCAACGTTTCGGCTTAGGCCTGCATCAGGATAACACAAATATTTGCGGATGTTACGTCATTGACTTAACGTTCATTAAATTGCGGGAAAATGTACGTCAATAAAATGAACGTCAAATAAATGAAGCTTAACTTTCGGATTCAAGAATACACAATTTCCTATAAAATTATATATAAAAATACTAATAGGAAAAAACAAAAGTAAGCTAAATTAAATTGCAGAGCTAGTCTTTTATGTTAAAAAGAACTTTGTTATTCATACCATTTGGGTATAATGTTTGAAGTCTATGTATCCAGTAAGTTTCTTTACACAGACGATTTATGTTGTTACTAACAACATCAATTGGCATAAAGGAAAAGTCATTTGCACTGTGATGATCTTCATTAAAATGTGATGCGACCAATGTTGAAAATGCAGGGTCAGAAAAGTTTGTTATGTCAAATCGATGACTGTTCATTCTTGTCCAATTGATGTTGTTAGTAACAACATAAATCGTCTGTGTAAAGAAACTTACTGGATACATAGACTTATAGAGAATATTAGGTTAGTTTTGATTATAGATCAGGTTTATCATGCGAGGCTCAGAAAAAAAAAAGCACGAGCCTTGGCGAGTGCTTTTTTGTTTTCATGCCGAGCATAATAAACCTAATCTATAATCAAGACTTACCTATTATTCTATTTATCCCACTTTTTATTTAGTAAACCTTTTTATTTAAACAAAATTAGTTTAACTGGATAATTTCGCTGGATTTATGACGTCATTGTGTCGAAAAAATGACGTCATTTCGTGCTGTGTATTATAGCAGAAATTTAATCAACCGAATTCGCTGTAAAAGTGGGATAAAAAACATTATACCCTAATGGTATGAAGAACAAAATTAAATTCTTTAAAAGATGTTTAGCCTTAATAGCCTTAATGTTCGTTTGTGCCCAACAAAGTATAGAGACGTTGTGTGAATTTTATTTTATTTAATTGCCTTTTCAAGTCAGATGAAATAGCCAAATAGTTTAACATTACCTTGCACAATCTGTTAACACTTTTGATGTGAATACTGCTGTTAGAAAGCACAAACAATAAAGTAGGATATAAGACTTATATTATATAAGTTGTTAATACTGCTGTAAGCAGATTGTTGTACTGTTTTTACCATGGTTACATATTATGATGTAGACTGTAATACTGTATGTGTGGTTGGTTGTTGAATGGTGTTTTAAAACCATAGTATTATCGTTATGTTCTATCATAGTGATTGATGTTCAGCGTTGTATATTTTTATTAACATTAGAGTCTATATTTGTGCTTAAAATCAAATGTATTGATCTGGAAGGGTTACAGAGACCTAAATAATATGAAGTTATGTTAGCTGTACTATTTTTAAAGACATTTTTGTTGTTTTGAAAGTACAAATATATGTTCATGTTAAAAAGGTTTCGCATTATTTCAACTGTGTTATGTTATTCCAGCATTTTGGATCAGTTGTTATTGTGCAGTAAATTATGAAAACTTGAGATCGTGTTTGTAGTTCTATTACCTTTACCAAAAACAAAATTCCTTCCCGGATCTTTAATTTATTGAACAAAGCTTTATAATTCCGAAGTATACATACAGCAACGTGCAATATGTCATCCTTTTTGTCTGCATTTGGCGGGCATTAAATTTTAGGTCGATGCTAGACAACACAAAAGAACACGGTCAAGATTACTGATACAAAATGTTGTCACATGTACATATTAATTTTCGACATACTAAAAATATGATTGCTTTTTGTCTCTGGAGGCAGTGACGTCCGTATGTCAAATTCTTCTGTTCGGTGGCAGTATATGCACGAATAGTGTACAGATATAAATTAAAGACAAACTTGTTAACCGTATTCATATATAAAACCTATATTACGATTCACTGACCCAGCACTGACCCTGAAAGTCCTGGGGATGGAATTTATCGGTAATGCGTAATTGTAACCGGGCCAAAATGAACATGCAGAGAGTAGTCTGCATTTCCCTACACTGATTAGTGTAACATTAATGTTGCCAATGTTTCCGGGGATTATGCTAAAATCAGCCAATGGAATGAATGTAGTGTATTCATTCAGGTCTGCTGGCGTTATGTAAATGTCATTTTAATAGCATAAATACGTTACCTGCTATCTGATAGCTACTTATTCCGAAAGGATCGCATTCTATCCGGAANGTGTGGGTGTGTGTGTGTGTGTGTGTGTAGGTCGATCATTAGAACTGTTCTTTTCTAAGACTAGAAATGATCGATGTTAACAAGATACATACAAATTAATTGTCAGAGAGAACTCAGTGAGTTATCCCATTGGTACATCCGATATAGTTCACCTGATAGTGCGGCAATAAATCGATAGTGCAAATAAACAAATCGGGTAATAATGAGATAAAGCAACCCTTAATAAAAATTAGCAGATAAAATTTGATTGACATTTAATTATTTTAGCATTTCTCTTACCTTTTCTAGCTGTGGGTTATAAAATATTATATTTATATAAACAACTAAAAAAGTTAAACATCGAGACCAACAAATGGCTGGATTTATATTTGGTACCAGATTCAACGTAGGTCTATTAAACGTGATGGGTTTCAAATACATTAAAGTACGAATATCTTGCTTTGAGCTTGCATACAATGAACATGCTATCCATATATTTATTATCTAACTATCTAGATCTGAACAAATTATTTTTGTTTAACGTGAAGATACATTACATAGGGAAATCTCACAAATAACTTTTTGCGCTGTATTAAAGCAATCATCAACGACTTTGCTTCTTCCAAAAGGATTTATGATCCTTAATATATGACCCGATAGTTTATTTTTACATCGTGATGTTGAGGATCATTTGTACAGCGAACTGCTAAGGCAGTTTAGCATAACATATACAGTTTTACGGTCAGTGACAAACAACAACAAAAGCAATCTTACTGAAAACATATGTGAAATTCAGGTCGGCTTTGAATTTGTATTTCTATTTTTATATTATAATAATAATAAAGACAGTATGTGGGTGCGTGCGTGTGTGTGCGTTTTTAAGTTTTAGTTCTGATTGATTCAGGATATATCAATACATAAACAGTATCGACCAGTAGCCAGTTTTCCATCCATGCTAAAGTTGATCTTTCATGGTGGTATGTCTACTGTTTAATTTCTTTATATATAATTACGCCAGCAAAGTAAAATGCATTGAATTCGTTTTGATCAATGGGTTAGCATTGCAAATATAGAATAAACATTTCACTTTTGGTAACCTATTCAAATTTCAAGTTAGCCTATAAAACAGTTGAAAATTTGTTATTTCATGGCGTTGTATGGTGTAGTTAATTAGACTTCAACATAACACAGTTGATAGTTTGTTAATATGTGACGTTTTATGGAGTAGTTAAGTGGACTAGATGTCACCAACTGATTTCAATATTAAATGACGTAGTTTTGTAATGTGCGGTGTATAAACATATTACCTTTCGCAAATGGAATATGGGGACAATATTACAGCTGGAGCATCATTGCGATAACAATTATTAACAGTACATTGTATTGTATATTTCAAGATACTTTATTTCAACGAAAACAAGTTAAGGTAATAACGTCAGCCGTTGGCTGTTGGTGACAAACAAGTTATACTATCGCTCTGCCACACAGCTGCATACTTGTATTCAATGTACACACCAATAGATGGATTCAAATTTAATTTACCAAACACATTACTAGATATGATTGTGCAAAAACGATCGAACACTTTTATTAAAATAATGAATCATTTTGCATTTATAGTACACAGGAATAATTTATAATTGATACAATCAGTAGAGTCTCACGATTAAAAAATCATACAAATTAATGAAAGTAGACAGGACTTCCACCAAACGTAGTAAGTATAGTTCGTAAGAAGTAGATAGCAAAGAATGTTTGTATAAAATACAAACAATAACTCCGCGAACATGTTATCATATAAAGGGTTAGACCAACAAGATATTAATATTTTTAGATTGAATAATGATCAACTATCCGTGTTAACCCACTATTATGTGTCAAATGTCTGAATGACAGATCTTATATATAATTGGCTTCTCTTCCCCATGATATTATAGGAAACAAAATCAGTCAAGACTTGTGCTGTGGTCTTAACACAAACTTGTCCGCAAGATATCTGGAAAACGCTTGGACTTAAAAAACGCCATGTAACCTTTTATTTAATCCTGAAAAACTACTCGTAGTTGTAAAATGTTTTGAAAGTGACTCTTTGTAGATTATAAATGTATAACCACTCGTGATCATAGAAAAAACATATGTTCAGCGATCATTGCGAGTGAATAGCAATGATAATATACCGAAGTCAACAAATGTTCTCTGTTTATTGAATAACTCGAGAACTATTGTTTCAGGCTTGGTTCCAGGCATCAATGGTTGTGTGCTGGACATTCGCGGCACTGGTTTCCGCGTTCAACATTGCCGTCATTGTGACCATATTCAAGTACCGGGAACCATCCAGACTGTACTTCCAGTTGCTGAATATAGTCGTAGCTGGTACGGAGCCAGTGGTTCCAATATGATTACAAACTCACTTAAAATTAAATAAAGGTGTTTAATTAACTCTACCAAATAAACAAAGTATAAATGTGGTTTTTCGTTCATTTGGATTGCGATTTAATGAGGCTTCTATTAATAGACCTGTGTTCTATATATATATATATATGGTTGAGCAATATAATAAAACACCAACGAATATACTTTCAAAAACACTGGATCCTAAGATGATACAAGAACAATTAGTACTAAGTATATATATGAGAAAGAAATTGTGCAAACAGTGTAAAATTAAAAAAAATAAAAAATCTTATACCCTAGCGCTTTCGACTATACGTCTTTTTCAGGGGTGTATACAGATATGAGTTCGTGAGTTCACGATTCATTAGTTCAAATGCACACTCGAACCATTGTCTTGTTAAATCCTGCAGCCACAGGAAACGACTGTCCGCTGATTTAAACAATGTGTTATAGATGGCGCCCGGGATGTTCATTATACCGATTGGATTGTAAAAATCGAGTTTAATGGCAAACATTACCTTCAAATCCAAGGAACTACAATGGGAACACAAATGATACCATCATACACAAACACTTTTATGGGACATCTTGAAGAACGACTTCTAAACTAGTCGAAAGCGCTAGGGTATAAGATTATTATTTTTTATATTTTTTACACTGTTTGAACAATTTCTTTCTCATATATATATTGTGTGTGTATGTGCACACACAAACTAGTCTATCCACCGACGTGTTGTTTACCATCTTAAAGTGTGTCTTTGTGTTATATTTTTCCTTTGAAGACCTTCTAACGGGTGTGTTCGACACTGTTGCCCATGCCTTAGTGCGCACTGCTGGGTACCAAATCTTGCATATGCCTTGGTCGACCGGGACACAAGCATGCAAACTTCAGAGGACGTTCACTATCGCATTCGCACTAGCTTCTAACTTTCTGTTGGCGACCACGAGTGTAGATAGAGCGCTAGTCATCGCCAAACCAATTTTAAAAGAAGTGATTTGCTGAAGGTAAATTATTTAATAATGATGTCAATTAGTGCGCACTATTTTAAAACGTGTTTCGACTTGCTTATAAAAAGTTAATCATTTGTGGTGTTATTTTATCAAACTACATAATTAACCTATATTTTTAGAGCAAGCCCTGTCTCTGTAAACACGAGTTCGAAAATTGACAAAAGTATAACAACATTTGATGTCAATGTAAAATACAATTACATAACTGTACTTAAGAGTTTGTTATAATAGTTTTCCTCCATTGAAATGTTTTTTAGAATAGTTGCAGTGATTTTAACTCTGATTTATGCTAAGAAACAATTAACATTGATACAATATCATGTTTTGTTACATAAATTGTGTAATGTATTGTTTATCGTGTATATAAATTATGTTGGTGTGGCATATATGTGTTATTGCGAGTTTAGCTTTGCGTGGAAATTACATGGCAGTCACTGTGCCGTGCCCACCTCCCCAAAAACACAAAAACGAAAGACAAAAAAAAAACAAAAAAAAACAAATGCAGTTAGAATACTTCATTATTGCTCATAATCCAAACATAATTCGCAAAATAAAGAAATATAGTTTCTGTTTTCCTATTCATACACATAAATACAATACTTCATGTTTTATTATCTTTTCGGGTTTAAAATGCAGAAAGTCTTCACACCATCTTGCTGGATGCTCAGTATATGTGGCAGTATCCCGGTGTACTTTTCCATGCATCTGGAGGTGATACCGGGTACAGATAGGGTCTTCTGCGCGGCTAACAAAACTTTCATTAGTTATGCGGTAAGTTTTGATGACAATGTCAGTGGCGTCTGCCTACATAACATAGCTATGTTTTCTTATGGGGTAAGTGTTGATGTCCAAGACATCGGCGTCTGAATACATAGGGTCGCTGTGTTACCTGATGCAGAAATGTTTGATGTCAACTTTATTAACGTCTTCCTAAATACAATTGCTATGCTTCCTTATGTAGTGTTACATAATTACGTTTCCGTAGACAGTTTGTCGATTGTGCAATAGTAAGAAACATGGTCGATATAAAATTAATTCAAGTAAACACCATTTCATTAATGCTTCCCCTCCATTACAAAATAATAAATGTATTCAATTGTCGCATCTTAACTTCGTAAAATAACATTAATATATTTTTGTATTGCGCCCGCAGGTTGTATTTAACTACGCATCCGACTTTTGTAAGTGCGGTGGTTTGTTTCCTATTCGTTTAGGTTAAGCCAACATATTTACGAATTAGACGCTTCAATATTATTTAAACAGTAAATAGTATGAAATTGCAGCATTTAACCATCTGAAAGGGCGTGGAAAATTGTTCGACAATTATGAACACACTTTTGTTTGAGCTGTGCGATGGCCTCGGACTACAACTAAAATCGCTATATTAGTATTCATTATGTATTTCGATTGTTTGCTGTAATGTTTTGAGCATAAAACTGTGTTATAACACTACTAGGTTCATCCGATTCTTGCAGGTGCTTGTACATGCGTTTTTTGGTGCGGCGTTTGTGGTTCCACTTCTGGTTGTCTTCTGCAGCTACCTCTTGCTCATCGCATCTCTAATCAGACAAACTGATGGATCAATTTACATTAACGGTATACTTACAAAAACACATTATTAGCTCGAACAAAGGACTTTAAAGAATATTATATATTTATTTCATTTATGATATATTTAATAAACACAAAACACAAAAAAATACACCAATATAAAAGCTGTGTTTCTACCTCATCTTAAACCGTTTACTGATTTGTGTTGTTTGCTTTGAAGCTCGGACATTTTATAAACGGGCTATATGTTTATGTCGAGTTAGGCCGCGCATGCGCAATATGCTTGTTAAGTTGTCGGTGATTAAAGTAGTTACGTATCACCCTACGCAAGCGGCTCAAGACAATAGTATGTATGTTAACCTTTACAATATCATGTTTTATATTTCCGTTACGTAGACCATAAAAACATAATGCATAAGGCATATTTCGTGTAAAATCAAATACCTGATATATGCTTAAGAACAAACAGAAAATAAACACGTAATATTAAACACATTTGTGTCAGGCTTAAATAAAACCAAAAAAAATGAATTTGCTAAAACTTAAATTGGAAATAATGTGAAAAAAAAATGTTGGAACCTTTGGAAGAAGCATATCTAAATTCAAATAGAGATCGTAAACAAGGTTAACAAAAACAAGTAGGCTCTACCTCCCCTTAATTTGGACAATTATAGTAGGAATAAAATTGTCCTGTACGCTAAAGGCCTTGTATCGATAACAAAACAAGCGGTTTCATCAGCATTGATAACTTCGATATACTGAGAACATACTTGCCTATGCTATACAACGAATATATGAACAGTCGGTTCCGATTATGTGGGTTATCGTTATGATTGCATTTACACTCATTTCAAACAAACCGGCGCTATATAGAAGACTTAATCATGGATCTAATACGTGTTCACCAAGGGGATTCTCTGGTTCACTTTTATCTGATATCATAAGTGTTGAACATGACTTTCATTGTGGGTTGAATACATCATTTTGTCACGATATATTATGTTATAACTAGCTCATAATGGTATAAGTTCTAGAGTGAATGTCGAAAATGTGCAACTTAATTTCTTTAAATCGATTTTAAGCAATACAATAATGTAAAATACTCAGTTATGTAAAATACAATGCCCAACCAACGTATGCAAAACTAGTTGACGGACATAAATAAACTGGTGTAATTCAGGATTACCATATAGAACAAATAAGTTCACATTACTGAAAAACGTTTATATAACATAAGTTCAATAGTTTATTGTTTAAAAACAATGTGCAAGTTAATTATAGGTCTAATAAGATTTGTGTGATTGCTGTCAAACGTCGAAGGCCCCTTATTGCCACGTTGAACTCATTAGAATGCGCAGATGAATGAAACTTTATTTTATAAATTTCAATCAAATGACATATATATTCATTCTACATCGAAAGCGAAAGGACAAATCCAGGCTCTAGCACTATTGGTCATGTATTTCCAATACGGCTTTAACCACAATAGTGGAGCAAACCTTTGAATCATATCATTTGTATGCAAGAGTTGGATTAAAACTAAAGTATGCTCTTAGTGCTACACACTTTTGTGTTGTTTTCTTTTCAGGATTATCCAGCGCACTTGAGCCACGCACATTTCGGGTATACAACACGTTTTTACCAAGGTCTAAAGTGAGGAGCGTTCAGTTAACGTGCGGAATTGTATCCGGTGAGTTTCCAGTCTTCTGTATGGAGTTGGAGCTACTACTGCACTTACATAATAAGTACACGTCACTTACATTTAAATGTTCAATTACAACAACAGACATTAATTGACATGCAGATTTTAATATGTTAATACTTTTTATGTTTTAACGGTCATAAAATGGCCCAATGGTTTGAATATCCCGATAATATAGACACATATTAAAACTACACACATTCAAAATGTTCACAAATACATTTTAGTAGCAATACTAGGGTTGTTTATAAAGTCCGAAAAAACTAAATCCACTAATTTTGCTTACCTTTTTCGAACCATACAAATAACAAACAAAAACATTTCTTGAAAAACAAAATATAAATATGATATTTTCCTTTTAAAAACAGAAAATAACTGTCAATTAATTATTATATACAGTCAAAACTGACCTAGCGGTCAACTCGAAATAACGGTCACCTACAGACAACTGTCAGTCTGGACTCCCCCCGACGAAAATCACTCTATATTACACTNAGACCACCTTTTCATCTTTTTATCTTCGTTCTCTGGAGTGCCAACAGGACAGCTTGTATTTGTTGGGCCCCATTGTGGTTGCACAAACGGTAGTGTCTTCTACGGCATAGGTATAATTACGCTTATCCGTGAAGTAAGTTAATACTGTACTAACGAAGATTAGCTGAGAACCCGATATATGGGTTCTGCTGTGATGGGGAGCTATACGCGAACCTTCCTGCGCAGCTGCAAAATCAGCTATCAGATAGCAGGTTACGTATTTATGCTATTTAAACAAATTTTTATAGTAAAATTCATTTTAATTATGCCCCCCTTCGAAGAAGAGGGGGTATATTGCTTTGCACATGTCGGTCGGTCTGTCGGTCCGTCCACCAGGTGGTTTCCGGATGATAACTCGAGTTCATATAGCCAATAAGTTATTGAGTATATTTTTGAAGAAAAAAAAACTCAATGGTCTCAGACTGTTACAGTGCTGGGGTGCCATACCACAGCACAGTCTGTCTTCATCCCGCTCCATAACGGGACAGTGGGTGCACACACACCAGCAAGGTTGTGCTGAGGGTCCAGGCCCAGGAGGCACGTGTTGACCTGCTGGCTGTTGGCATCTGGACAGCACAGCAGCAACATCAAGAATCACTGCTGGCTGTCGTTCTACCACCTTTTTCAGCAGCTCCAACCTCTCTTCATTGGTCATTTTCTCAGTCAGTTCCTGTTTTTTTTTATTAAATAGAATATGTTGATAAAAATGTGAAAACCTTTAAGAACTTTATTTTTATTTTTTTATCTAATTTCATACTTATGTTATTAATGGCAAAACTTATTTTTCCTCCAAACTCAGTAAAGAAATCTCAATGTATAATTTCAGTTTTTAAAGTAATGAAGTAAAGTGATTTTCAGTGTCGATGCTTGAGCCGGTTGAGTTGGTTAAATTGAAATAAATATCTATTTTTATAATTTGTTCTTAATCACTTAATCATAACATTCTATTTTACCAGAATATTCTTTAATTTTGACATAAATTTAAATTTTTTATTTTATTTTTTGGGGTNGGGGGGGGAATTGACCAATTGACACTTGAATTTCAAGGGTAAGGATAATGTTTCAAAGTGTTGAAAAGGCCTGCCTTTCTTAAATTTCTATCACTGTTAAGGATTAAAATTATATTATAATTAATTAAGCAGAAGACAATAGCAAAAAAGGGTATATTTTGTACACAAACGTGACCCTCACATGTGCCTTGCCTTTTCTTTCCTGCTGCAATTTTTGAAGACGTTTTTCTTAATCTTCAGCGTATTGCCTCCCTCTAAACACAACCCTGCCTCGTTGTCAACCTCTTCTTTTTGCCCCTCTTCCTCGGCCTCTGCCCCTTCCTTTCACTGTTTCCACCTCCTCTTCACTAACAGAAGCTGGAGACTCCTGTGAAGAAAAAGATAGATCACAAATTCAGTTTGTGGCCAATGACAGAAAAGGAAAGTTGTTTATGTTTTTATTTCATTGTCATTTCTTGGCTACATGTTCAATACTTTGAAGGGGCGTATCAAATTAAGCATAATCAAAATTAAAGTAATATTCAATAAAATAAGCATTACAAGGCACTTTGTACCTTGCTCATAAAGACATATCAGTACTTTAATGTTCATTACACTCATTAAGATTGACTACTAACACCAACACCACTTTTGCACATAAAAAAAACCTGGACAATAACAATAAGAACAAGAGATGTGTTTGTCAGAAACACAATGCCCCAATCTGCGCCGCTTTGAAGCCATATATTTGACCTTTGATCTTGA